>BLSH010146768.1:0-16409 GCA_018402905.1 Glandirana rugosa
ACACTAACCTCTTTTCTCAAATGTGTGCCAATTTTGAAGAGAGTGGAGAGGGAGTGGAACACCTGGCAGGTGTTTGCTTTTGTCTGTGCCACCTGTATATATGTTAAATGATCAAGAACCTCAGCTAAGTATCTAAATGTGTTTTTGTATTTTCAGGGGATCCGTCTATTTAGGCAGCCATGGCATGTACCCTGGCAATCTTTTTGGGATGACTGTCTGGCGTCACAGGTGTGTTTTGAAATCTTATCTTTAGTTTTTGTATTGGCTAAAAAAAGTAAAATCTTGAACTTACCAGCTCACTGCAGTGGTTAGCAACAGAGCAGGCATGATCTTTCTTTTCATGGGTGATGATACTGGAGTTCCTGGGCCCTACCCCAGTCAAGTGCACACAGAGCACACAGCTTGTTTTGGAGGGCACCCAAGCCTTGCTGATGAGTCACCTCTGTGCATGGCTGGCAACATTCCTAGCTCTGCCCCCCACCCCATACATTGTTAGCCAATAGCAGTTACTGCTGCCTCTGCTAATCTGAAGAATGAGTACACATACAGCCAAGGCTCTTGTGCCCATTAGTGCATAGTGATGGAGCTCAGTTAAGTATTTGAGTGGCTGTGGGGACTGCTGGCTAGCGAATATTTGTTACATTCATACATAGAAGCCATGAAGGTACAAACACTTCTGCCTTTGTAAAGAATGTTCTAGGGCAGGGATATGCAATTAGCGGACCTCCAGCTGTTGCAGAACTACAAATCCCATGAGGCATAGCAAAACTCTGACAGCCACAAGCATGACACCCAGAGGCAGAGGCATGATGGGACTTCTAGTTTTGCAACATCTGGAGGTCCGCTAATTGCTTATCCCTGTTCTAGGGCAATCATTGCTAGCATCAGTCCTGATCTGGAAAAAACTGTAACATAAACTCAAGCTAGGCTGCACTGAGAATTGATTGTCATGATGAAATGTCAATTATTCATTGTTCACATTTTACAGGAGTGGTACTGCTTTCGATTCAAGGTGGTAGAAAGGCACCTTTATATCCTGCACTCATCTTCATTTGTGGAAAGTGGATCGTTTGTGATACAAGGCAAGAACTGGCATCTATGACCTGCATAAATAGCCTGGCACATCAGATGTGGCTTGGAAGCTGCCCAGCAACCTGGCCATGCCTTTCCTGTATGCAGCTGGTGGGGGTGCATAATTGCTTCTTGTTTGGTCAAGAACATGTACCAGATATCAGAGTCCTGCATGTTTCTCAAATCTGTACATGGTGCAAAAAGCCGTGGCTGGCTACATTGCTCCATAAGCGGCTTGAATAAATAAAAATGTTTTCAAATAGCCATGTATGTAACCTCTTTGTTCAAATTTCTAGACGTAAGCTGCGAATGCATCATGCAATCAGATTGCTGAATGTCTTTGTTTTTAAATGTACATTTAGCAAACACTGTAAGATGCAGACCAGGCAAATATTATTACTTGGATTGTGTATGTTTAATTCTGCTCAGCTGGGTAGTGTAGTGGTTAGCTCATCAACCTTCCACAGTTGGTTCCATGGGTTTGATTCCCAGGTGTCACCTGCTTCAAATTTGCATTGGATGTTGAAAATGATGCAGACACTGATTACCAACCTTTTTGGGGCTTCCATACTATGAAGTTTGTAAATGTATGCAATGGTACATACATATTCAATATTATGGGGTGCTGCAGGTATGTCCTTGATTTTAAGGGGAACGCCATGCCTAAGTCAAACCCCCAAAACGGAGTAGGGTCACAACCCCAGGCGCATAATAGGCCCTTTGGGTCTGGTAAGTATTTAAATGAGAACTCCACGCCCAATTCAATTTGACAAAATGCATAAGGGCATCCCAAAATCCAAACCAAGCCCCTCAGGTATAGTATGGATTTAAACGGCAACCCCACAGCAAAGTCAACAAAAAACAGGCACAGGGGTCCTCCCAAAAACAAAACCAGACCCCAAAGCACCCTCCCCATGTTGAGGACATGTGACCTGGTAAGATTCAGAGGGGCGCACTCACCCGTCCCCACCCCCCCGTCATGCCAGGGCTGCATGCTCGGATAAGGGTTTGGTTTGGATTTTGGGGGGACACCAACACCATTTTTTAACAATTTGGCGTGGGGTTCCCCTTAAAATCCATACCAGACCCAAAGGGCCTGGTTTGGATTGGGGAGACCCCCAAAGCAATGCTTTTTCAGTGATCTTTATCTATATTGCAGGGAACCAGCAATACATTCCAGCCACGACCGATTTTAAATGACAATTTTTCCTTTACAAATGTCATTTTGCAGTGCCACTGTTCTAAACATCACAGAGATCCATACTAAGGGGACCCCCCAAGCCCGATATTTAAGCACTTGCCGCCCGCCCGCCTCAGCGTGACGGTGGCAAAGTGGTTCATTAACGCAAACCGCCCTCATCTGAAGGCAGCTGCGATGACTAGCATTGTGAGCGAGTGCGTGCTGCCGGAGGCACTCTCGCACGCTCACTGTGTTCTGGGGGGGTCAGGGAGCGGGTAGGGTGGACTCGATCGCCACTGGCTACCCGCAATGGCCCCTCTGCAGTGAAAGAACGGAGGTCCGTGTATGTAAACATGGATCTTCGTTCGGACAGAGGGGGAAGGGCGGTGATCACAGGCTTCCTGTATATGGAAGCTGTGATCACTTCCCTCCCCCTGGCAGCCCAGCCCCCATACAGTTAGAACTCCCCATAGGGAACACAGTTAACGCTCTCCAGGCTAACCCCTTCACTGTCAATGGCATTTCTACAGTAAGCAGTGCATTTTTAGACCACTGATCGCTGTATAAATGCCAATGGTCCAAAAAAATGTCTAAATGGTCCGACATGTCTGCCGCAATATTGCAGTGCCGCTACAAAATCGCAGATCGCTGCCATTACTAGTAAAAAATGTAAAAAATACAACTCCAGAAATTAATTTGCATCATCCCTAAACACAGCAACTTTTGCGCAAACAAAACAATAAACGCCGATTGCAATTTTTTTTTAACAAAGATAGGAGGAAGAATATAAATTGGCCAAAAACAAGTAAATAAAATTATTTTTATTTTTTTACAATTAGATTTGTATTTTAGCAAAAACGAAGAAAAATTGGTTATTTTTAAAAATTGTCGCTCTTTTTTTATTTAGAGCGGCGATCACAAATGACACAGAGGAGATCAAATATCACCAAAAGAAAACTCTATTTGCGGGTAAAAAAGGACGCAAATTTTGTTTGGGTACAACGTCGCACGACCGCACAATTGTCAGTTAAAGCAACGCAGTGCCAAATCGCAAAAAGTGCTCAGGTCCTAAAGTGTGAATTCCTTCCAGGGCTGAAGTGGTTAAAGGAATATTTTTTTTTCACTTTAACCATTATTAAAACCACTGCTCCTGAAAAAAAAATATTAGAAACGTTTTTATCTATTCAGATATGTCCCCTGGGGCTAAGGCTGTTAAAATTAGAGAGAGGGGTGGTAATGTTATTTTCTTTTTTTCTTTTTTTATGGCAATGAACTTGAATACAACCACAAGTTCAACCCCAGCCAACATCAACACGTAACCTGAGAGGCATCTTCACAGGCAAATAGAGCTCGCATGTGTGCTATTTTACTTGAGTCTGTGAGAGTTGAAGTTGTAATTGCCTTTAATTGGGAGTTATTTTAAGGCACTGCTGGAGTAGATTTGGGAGGTATAGTAAATCAGGGCCTGTGTCTTTCATGGGAATAGGGGAGGCCTAGCCTGGAACTTAGGACCATGGTTCCTGAATGGGAACTCTGAACAAGTTGGGGAAGTATAAGAGTAACTTTGAGTACTGCAGTGTCTCCTCCCGCTTTGTTGGACATTGTTAGAGAACCACCTTTGCTTTGGACCGTTTGCTATTTCTATGGATAATTTCAATGTTGCTGTTCACCATATCATTGAAACTGTACTTATCCCAGTGCTGTGGACCATTATCAAATATTTAGAGTAAAGAAGTTAATTGCAGAAATCAGCCTCCATGTAGTGTGATGTGATGAATAAAGGCCCGTACACACAGTGAGACTGTTGTACAACGGTCGTACAACAGCTTGTTGTACGATCATCCGACCGTTAGTACGCGTGATTAGAACAGCCAACGTGCGACGGTCATATAACTGAAGTTGGATGAGCAGACTAGAAATCTTTTGTTGTACAACAAGGCATCGTACTAATGTTGTACCATGTGTACAAAGAAGTTGGGCCAACAAAGCTGTACATGCATGAGTCAGGAACGCCCGGAAGTGTCCATTCGTGTAAACCTACGTTCCTAATTCACAAATCACATGCACCTGAACAACCTCTTTATACGCTCGTAGCATGTCACCACATTAGGCTTGGTCGTAGGATCATTTAGTGCACGTCAGTATGCAAGACACAAGAGCCAACATACGATTTTGGAGGACCGATCGTCGCACCGTGTGTACGAGGCTTAAGAAGTAGTGTGGGACTAAATATGTAGATTATTGAACAAAGCCAATGCCTGGAGAAATTGTGTTATTATGTGGTGAGTGCAAACCTGGGTATGAGAGAAGAACCCCTTAACAGATCGTGCTCCAGGTGACCCAAACTACAATGTTCTATGGGCCCCAGGTGTTCCGTTAGACCTGTGGAGCCTTCAAGCGGAACTAAAGGCAGAGATACTCACCTTTCCAAGGGTCCCTCCGGGTCTGGTATCTTGTCATGGCACCCCAGTATTATCTGCAGTCCTAACTCTACACATTTTGAGAGCCTCCATAGTAGAAGCACAGATATAATAATGGATAGATTGAGAGCAGGTATGCCTGGAGGGAGCCCACCCCTTCTTAACGACACAGGGGAGCATTGGACACCAAGCATATAGCACAATGGCAGCAAAGGTGTCCAGTGCTCCCCTCCTCAAAAAAAAAAACGGCGAGTGGCCTTTACAGCATGGGATTAACATGGATACGAATCTGGGAGATTAGAATGTAAAGGGTCTCAAACCCATCATCTGTGCAAATGTGTGCAGACTTTGAAATCTGTGTGGGGTTTCAGGTGATTACAGTATAGAAAAGGTGACACATGGAGAGTCCTGTGAACAGGTTTAAGGGAATATTAAATAAGGGTATTAGCCAGTTCATCCCAAGGTCAGATCATATTGACCCCATAAAGAATGATGAAGGGAATATGGTTACAAAGGATGGAGGGATGGCAAAGGTTTTGAATATATTCTTCTCCTCAGTCTTCACAAGGGAAACGGGGGGCTTCAGTAACCACAACTGCAATGTTTATCCTCATGACATGTCACAGGAAGCACCCTCATGGCTAACAGAGGAGTCAAGTATTGGCCAGCCCATTGTTCCTAATTTTTACAAACAGTCTACTGACTGGTATGGGACCAGTTGATTGGAGAAAAGCCAATGTATCCCAATATTTAAAAAAGGACCAATATATATCCCTAGGAACTACAGACCAGTTAGCCTAACGGCAATAGTATGCAAGCTCTTGGAGGGGATGATAAGGGATTAAATACAATTATTTAGTAGTAAAAACAGTATCATTAGCAGTAATCAGCATGGATTCATGAATAATCATTCTTGCCAAACAAATCTATTAACCTTCTATGAGGAGGTGAGCTGCCATCTAGACAAAGGAAGGCCCGTAGATGTGGTGTATCTGGATTTTGTAAAGGCATTCAATACAGTTCCCCATAAACGTTTACTGTACAAACTAAAGTCTGTCAGCATGGACCAAAGGGTGAGTACATGGATTGATAACTGGCTACAGGGGCGAGTTCATAGCGTGGTGATAAATGGGGAGTACTCGGAATGGTCTGCTGTGGAAAGTGGGGTCCCCCAGGGTTCTGTCCTGGGATCAATCCTATTTCATTTATTCATAAACGATCTGGAGAATGGGATAAACAGCTCAATCCCTGTATTTGCGGATGATACTAAGCAAAGCAGGGCAATCATTTCTCCGCAGGATATGGAAACCTTGCAAGAAGATCTGAACAAATGAATGGGGTGGGCAACTACATGGCAAATGAGGTTTAACGTAGAAAAATGTAAAATTATGCAATCTACTCATTAGGAGGAGAGCCTCTGGGGGAATCTAGGATGGAAAAGAACCTGGGGGTCTTAGTAGATGACAGGCTCAGCAATGGCATGCAATGCCAAGCTGCTGCAAGCAAAGCCAACAGAATATTGGCATGCATTAAAAAGGGGATTAACTCCAGAGATAAAACCATAATTCTCCCACTATACAAGACTCTGGTCTGGCAGCACCTGGAGTATGCAGTCCAGTTCTGGGTACCATTCCTCAGGAGGCATGTGCTGGAACTGGTGAGGGTCCAGAGAAGGGCAACAAAGCTAACTAAGGGATTGGAGGACCTTAGTTATAAAGAAAGATTACAAGCACTGAACTTATTCTCTCTGGATTAGAGACGCTTGATCTGGTGACCGTGGCATGTCACCTGTCTCCATCAGTGACCGTGGATTGTCACCCAACACCCATCAGTGACCGTGACATGTCCCCATCACCCATCAGTGACCGTGGCGTGTCACCTGTCACCCGTCAGTGACCATGGCATGTCACCTGTCACCCATCAGTGACCGTGGCTTGTCACCCAACATCCATCAGTGACTGTGGCGTGTCACCCACCACCCATCAGTTACCGTGGTGTGTCAACCGCCACACATCACTGACCTTGGCCCGTCACCCATCAGTGACCACCGCCAGTCACCTGTGGCCTGTCACCCGTCACCCATCAGTGACCACCGCCAGTCACCCATCACCCATCAGTGACCGTGACCAGTCACCCATCAGTGACCACCACCAGACTCCTTTCACCCATCAGTGACCACCGCCAGTCACCCATCACTCATCAGTGACCACCGCCAGTCACCCATTACCCATCAGTGACCACCGCCAGTCACCTGTCACGCATCTGTGACCACCGCCAGTCACCCGTCATGCATTAGTGATCACCCCCAGACACCGGTCACCCATCAGTGACCACCGCCAGACACCGGTCACCCATCAGTGACCACCGCCAGACACGTGGCACCCATCAGTGACCACCGCCAGTCACCCGTCACCCATCAGTGACCACCTCCAGACACCCATCATTGACCACCACCAGAAACCCGACACCCATCAGTAACCACCGCCAGTCACCCATCACCTATCAGTGACCACTGACAGTCACCCATCAGTGACCTCCACCAGTCACCCATCAACCATCAGTGACCACCACCAGACACCCATCAGTGACCACCACCAGACACCCGTCACCCATCAGTGACAACCGCCAGTCACCCATCACCTATCAGTGACCACCGCCAGTCACCCGTCACCCATCAGTGACCTCCACCAGTCACCCATCACCCGTCAGTGACCACCACTAGTCACCCATTAGTGACCATCACCAGTCACCCATCAGTGACCACCGCTAGTCACCCATCACCTATCAGTGACCACCGCCAGTCACCCGTCACCCATTAGTGACCACTGCCAGTCACCCATCAGTGACCACCGCCAGACACCCGTCACCCATCAGTGACCACCGCCAGTCACCCGTCACCCATCAGTGACCTCCACCAGTCACCCATCACCCGTCAGTGACCACCACTAGTCACCCATTAGTGACCATCACCAGTCACCCATCAGTGACCACCGCTAGTCACCCATCACCTATCAGTGACCACCGCCAGTCACCCGTCACCCATTAGTGACCACTGCCAGTCACCCATCAGTGACCACCGCCAGACACCCGTCACCCATCAGTGACCACCGCCAGTCACCCGTCACCCATCAGTGACCTCCACCAGTCACCCATCACCCGTCAGTGACCACCACTAGTCACCCATTAGTGACCATCACCAGTCACCCATCACCCATCAGTGACCACCGCTAGTCACCCATCATCTATCAGTGACCACCGCCAGTCACCCGTCACCCATTAGTGACCACTGCCAGTCACCCATCAGTGACCACCGCCAGACACCCATCACCCATCAGTTATCACCATCAGTCACCCGTCATCCATCAGTGACCACCGCCAGTCACCCATCAGTGACCATCGCCAATCACCTGTCAGTGACCGTCACACCTATGAGTAAACATCACCTGTAAGTCTCACACATTTGGCATCCCCATACTCAGGAGGAGTAGTAGAATTTTTGCTATGTACATGCAATGTGTTGGAAATATCATATAAATAGACAACTTTGTGTAAAAATAAAAGCGTTTTCATTTTTTCCCACATTTTCCAAAAACTACTGGAAAAAAATGACATGTTCGAAAGTCTCATTATGCCTCATATATTATACGTTGGGGTGTTTGCTTTCCAAAATTGGGTCATTTTGTGGGCAATTCCATTGTCCTGGTGCTCCAGAACCTTCAAAAGTGTAATAGGTAGGTGGTTGAGAAATGAGATGTGTAGTTTGTGCTCCAAGAACGCCTGAAGGTGCTAGTTCAATGTTGGGCCTCTGTATGTGGCCAGACTGTGTAAAAGTCTTACACATGTGGTATCGCCATACTCGGGGGGAGTAGTAGAATGTATTTTGGGGTGTCATTCTTGCTATGTACATGCTATGTGTTGGAAATATCATATAAATTGACAACTTTGAGTAAAAAAAATGCGTTTACATTTTTTCCCCACATTTTCCAAAAACTACTGGAAAAAAATGTCATGTTCAAAAGACTCATTATGCCTCATATATTATACGTTGGGGTGTTTGCTTTCCAAAATGGGGTCATTTTGTGGGCAATTCCATTGTCCTGGTGCTCCAGGACCTTCAAAAGTGTAATAGGGGGTTGAGAAATGAGATGTGTAATTTATGCTTGTAGAATGCCTGAAGGTGCTATATCAATGTTGGGCCTCTGTATGTGGTCAGGCTATGTAAAAGTCTCACACATGTGGTATCGCCATACTCAGGAGGAATAGCAGAATATATTTTTGGTGTTCCAGGGCCTTCAAAAATGTGATAGGTCGTCATGACATTAGATGTGTAATTTATGTCCCTAGAATACCTGTGCTCCCTGCATGTTGAGCCTCTGTATGTGGCTAGGCTGTGAAAAAGTCTCAGACATGTGATATCGCCATACTCAGGAGGAGTAGTAGAATGTGTTTTGGGGTGTAATTTGTGGTATGCATATGCCGTGTGTGAGAAACAACCTATTACAATGGCAATTTTGTGAAAAAAAAAGAAAGAAAAAAAATCTTCATTTTGCAAAGAATTGTGGGAAACAATTACAACTTCAAAAAAATCACCATGCCTCTTACTAAATGCCTTGGAATGTCTACTTTCCAAAAAGGGGTCATTTGGGGAGTATTTGTACTTTCCTGGCTTGTTAGGGTCTCAAGAAATGAGATAGGCTGTCAGTATATCAGGTGTGATCAGGTGTGATCAATTTTCAATGATTGGCACCATAGCTTGCAGACTCTATAACTTACACAAGGACCAAATAATATACACTTATTTGGGTTATTTTTTTTTTTACCAAAGATAGGTAGCAGTATACATTTTGGCCAAAATTTAGAAAGAAAAATTACTAATTTGCAAAATTTTATGACAGAAACAAAGAAAAAGGCATTTTTTCACAAAATTTTCAATCTTTTTTTATTTATAGCACAAAAAATACCCCCCGGTGATTAAATACCGCCAAAAGAAAGCTCTATTTGTGTGAAAAAAAGGACGCAAATTTCATATGGGTACAGTGTTGCGTGACTGAGTAATTGTCATTCAAAGTGTGATAACGCTGAAAGCTGAAAAATGGCCTGGACAGGAAGGGGGTTTTCATGCCCAGTAGTGATGTGGTTAAAATTCTTGTAAATTTGAGGGTAATCTGCTGTTATGGTGAATGTACCTAAATTTAAATTTAGACCAGCTGCTGAGCACCTAACCATAACCCAAGTATGGATAAAAGCACTATAAATTTATTGAAAAGAGAGGTGTGGTACAAATGGTGAGTATATAAAATAAGCATACAGATCATTCACTGTGCATACAATACCTTCTATACATAAACAAAATGTCATATGCCATGCTTCAAAACAGTCCTCAATCCATATACTGTTTATAACATCTTATTCTACAGTGCAGGTGTATTTATAGTGTTTTGTAATCATCATTCAATGTGCCATAAACAATTTCAGTGATTGTGAAACCATGTGCCAATCTGCTTATCCCCAAGTGAAAAACACACTCATCAGATCAATGAGACCTCTAAAATTCATAGGAAGGTCTCATTGTGCTTCTTTATATACTGTATATATTCTAGCTTCACCAGGTATCCTTTTCTCTCTCTTTCCATTAGTTATACAATTTAATGCCACCTCCACGCAATTGTGGAACAAATATGGAAAAGATCCAATCATGGTATAATACAGTTCTTATTGAAATTAAAATACAATGTTGTAATAACAGCTTTGAGATACAGACAGTGCTGTCGGCTCCTATCCAAGATGGCCATGCATTCCAGCCGGTGGAAGGACGCCGCCCAATATGTTTCGTCTACTGGACGTCCCCAGGGATTGGGATGAGGCTATTATTTTTCTTCTTGAGTTTAATACCACTTTAAGTTGTGCTGGAAATATATATTCAACCAGGCAGTGTGCTTTGACTCCTTCATTTCTGTATACTCCTGTCTCCATAGCGTCTTTGGGGTTGATCTACAGAAGAAATAAAAACTGTTCTCTTGGGAAAGTGGATTTTCCCTCATCCAACTATGTGCAAAAAAATTCAGTTTTTTTTTCTTTTTTTCCATTGCACATGATTCAATATTCAAATTGAACATAGCTTCACTTTATTCGGTAAGCTAAATAAATATTCACTTTGCAAAGTGAACATACGATTTCTAAGCAAAGCATTAACTCTTGCTAACTAAACAAGCCCAATCCTTTCAGAAATCAGCCCAAGTATCCCTTATTTGTACTGCGACACTATGCATATTTTCTTGTGCCTACTTACCTCCCCTGGGGTGGGTCAGTAATGTGCCCACCAGCATTGGCTGCCAGTATTACTTTATGAGGACCCTACTCAGAACCTGAAGACTAGTCACCTGGTAATGGTATGGCAGGAGACTCTATCCTCAACGTACCATTGCCATGGAGTATCACACACAAGAGAAGAACTGAAAAATAATGCTAATCTCTACACCAAAGGGTCTCTGGGTTTTGCACTGAATCTGGAAGATGAGGAATTACCTTCTTTACACATTCTTAAAAAAAATCTATTTCTTACAGGATTCAGTACCTCCTATCTCAGTGACCTGTTTGCCTCCTTTATTAAAAAAGTGCCTTTGCATAAACCCTTCTGTAAAGTACTACATACCATTAGTATTACAATTCTGCTGTTGTTTTATTAAAAACATTTTAACAAATGATATAAAAATAAACTGATATGCTTTCAGAAGAGTTACTTCCCAATTCAAACAAATTATTATTAGTAGAACATTTTTATTATTTTTATTAGCAGTACAAGGCCTTGGCTTGACCCAAAACAAAACCCATGCAAATATTTATAAAGGAAATAGATTTATTGATTGAATTTTTGCCGCAGCTCTTGTAGATCTTTATTGAAAACCATTTAAACACTAGTTTCATGAAACTCACCCACTGATAACATGATAACAGAAAGAAAACATAAAAATATTTGAAATATAATGGTGGACAATAAAATATCCACATTTTTATCATTTTACTCATCTCCAAAGCTGTTATCTGTACATAAAAAAAGTGCTGAATGTCCCCTTTTCGTTCCATAGTGTTATTCACAAATAGATTATATTCCTGTAAGTCAGTTGTCTGTTCTTCTTTTATTATTGAGTTATAGAAAAAGCAAAAATGAAACTTTTTTTTTTTAGTAAACTAGCTAAACAGTTCATTCAAATGTCTTATATTAAAGCATCGCAAAGCCACCATAAATCAGAATGCATTACCTTGGTTTTAATATAATGCATTGATAGTTACTGCAGTTCGGTTGATGAGGGCACAAATTAGCATGACAGTGACTTTTTCACAGGTCAGAGATTGCCAAAAACTCAAATGCCGTTATGTTCACTTACATGAGCCTTAGATTCATATGCAGTGAATGTAGATGTTATCCAGCTCATCAGATATCGTTGTTGTGACCTGGAGATTATTCTGGGGAGAAAATATTGAATATTTATATTTCTTTTTACATTTTTTTTTAAAAATAGTTTATTATTAAACTTTTTTTTTCCATAATGAGGGGTCCGTTGAAACCTTATCCAGACCTTCCATGCAGCTGTGCAGTAATAAATTACTTTTAATCAGGCAGCAATAGATCACTATAGCAGGAATCTACTGCTACAACAGCTCTGTCCAATCCTGTGTATTGACTGGAATTACTGTACATCATGATGTAAACTTGGCACTCATCGACGACAGCTCCCAGTTCCAGGGGCCCGCAGGAGCTTCTGAAAACAGCACCAAATAGCTGCTATCTGAGTGTCATTTTAACCACTTCAGCCCCGGAAGGATTTCCCAGTTTAGGACCAGAGCACTTTTTGCGATTCAGCACTGCGTCGCTTTAACTGACAATTGCGCGGTCGTGCGACGTTGTACCCAAACTTAATTTGCACCCTTTTTTCCCACAAATAGAACTTTATTTTGGTGGTATTTGATCCCCTCTGCATCATTTCTGATCACTGCTATAAACAAAAGAAAAGCGACAATTTTGCAAAAAAAAAAAACAACAATATTTTTTACTTTTTGCTATAATACATATCCAAAAATAAATATAAAAAAACATTTTTTTTCATTGGTTTTGGGCTATTTATATTCTTCCTCATATTTTTGATTAAAAAAATCTCAATCGACGTTTATTGATTGGTTTGCGCAAAAGTTGCCACCTTTACGAATGATGAGAATTCATTTATGGGGTTTTTATTATTATTTTTTTTACTAGTAATAGAGGCGATGTGCGATTTTTATCGGAACTGCGATATTGCAGCGGACATGTCGGACCATTTTGACACTTTTTTGGGACCATTGGCAGTTATACAGCGATCAGTGCTATGAAAATGCACTGATTACTGTGTAAATGCCATCGGCAGTGAAGGGGTTAACCTGCAGGGGGCGCTCTAAGGGTTAACTGTGTTCCCTCAGTGTGTTCTAACTGTATGGGGGCTGGGCTGTCTGTGGGAGGGGAGTGATCACGGCTCCCATACGCAGGGAGCCTGTGATCACATCCCTTCCCCCTATGTCAGAACGGAGATCCGTGTTTACATACACGGACCTCCGTTCTGTCGCTCTGGGGGGGTGATCGCAGGTAACCGGCGGACATTAAGTCCGCCTTACCCACTCTCTGGCTCCCCTGGAACACAGTGAGTGCGCAAGCATGCCTCAGGCGGTGCACATGCGCTCACAATACTCGTTCTCACGGCCGCCGTCAGGTGACGGCGTTTTGCGATAACGAGCCAAGTTGCCGTCGTCAAGCCACGGCGGGTGGGCGGCAACTGGTTAAAATGGTGTCTGTGACTCAAGTGGTTAAAGCATTTGTAAATGTAGTCACTAGAATCTAATTTTACCCCGTAATTTTAAAAGCTGTCCTTGCATATGACAAATCCTATAATGGGATGTCAGTGCTTTGTCCCTCTCTCCCAATTTTGTTCTTGAGTAGTCCCTCGGCTACACATGCCCCCAGCTGGGGCTACAAGCAACCATGCTGGGGAAGAGAGATCAACAGCAGTGAAATGCTGTAGAAAATTTGCATTTTATTTTATTTTTTTAAATTGCATTTTTTTCTGAAACATAGTGCTTTCGCAAACTAAATGTTATTTGATTACAGCTTACAACTACTTTAGTCACTGTGCCACAATTCATATTCTTGCATGCAATCCACAGGAGAAAATGTCATGCCAAAAAATGAAAGTCTCCATTATGTACATGCAGGAGGTCAGTTATCCTGCTACACAGGCGCAGTGCCAGAATATATACTGAACTGTGCATGCGCAGCTCAAAGTGCATTCTAACAAAGCAGGCAGTTTCATTTATTTTATTGCAGAAGAGACACTGCATGTCCCTTCTGAAACAAACAGCCTTGCAATGAAAAAAAAAAGACTAGTTCTGCTTCAAGGGCAACACAGTGGCTAAGTGATTAGCACTTTCGTCTGGCAGCACTAGGGTTTTGGTTTGAATCCCAACCACGGCACTACCTGTGCCTGCATGGGTTTCCTCCCACACTCCAAAGACATGCTGGTAGGTTAACTGGCTCTTGTCTAAATTGGCCCTAGTATGTGTATGAGTGAATGTGAGTTAGGGACCTTACATTGTAAGCTCCTTGAGGGCAGGGACTGATGTGAAAGTACAATATATAATATATAGCGCTGTGTAAATTGACAATGCTATATAAATACCTGTAATAAAAATAAAGCTTTGAAAATAATAGGTGGAAGCTGATTGGTTGCCATGCACAGCTTCTCCAGTCTTTGTAAATTCCCCTCAGAGGCTCTATGTCTAGTCAAACCTAAGCCCTGCCCACTTCTAGTGCTATGCCCCTCCCAGTTATTTAACTGTCAGATACCAGAATATTCTGTGGCCACTGGTCCTTTGCCATTTTATAGATGAGCGATGCGATGCGAGCAGGAGGCAAGGCCTAGTGTGGGAAGTCAAGGCCTTGTGTACAGCCTGGGACTAGGATGCAGACATTGAAGATTGTTCTGGTAAGTACTCCCTAGCTTTAGAATCCATAACTTTAGCAGTATGTTTAGAACAGCTTATATAATGGTTATAGAATAACGAAGGCTGTAATTGTGGAAAAATGCAGCCCCTCTTTTTCTAGCTTAGAGTTCATGAGACTAGCTGCTGAACAGATGGCCCCATCATCACAAAAATCTGTGGGCTCTCACAGCAGGGTTTTGCATGATCTCTGGTATGTAGACTGGGTTTGGGTAAAATGAGACACAGGAACGGATTCCACTGCTGGTGAACGTTGTAATGTAAACAGACCCTATGGGCCCATTCATAATATTGTGTAGTTACCTGCGTTTTTCCCTGGATATATGCAGGTAACTACAATGATACATAGTGAACCATAGTTTTCTGTGTTTTCTGTCTGCGTTCCAAAGCTGTGTGATGCTATGCAATATGTTTGCACCTCTGTAAGTGCCATTGCATGTCACCGCACAGCAAAGTAAGTGAAGTGTCATTTTGTGTGCTTTACATAAAGTTCACTGGAAAAGAAAAGAATGCTGATTGATGTGATAAAAACTTCATCACACACTGCCCCCTACCGCATGGAACTGCAGCCGAAAATGCTGTGCAGGCTAGTGGCTAATTTCACCTTTATTTTCTAAATTCTAGCTCCCCTATGTACCAATATAGGATTAATGTACATATTTTACAAATATAAAACAGCTTTCCATTAATTCTACACAGGCTTACCTCACTCTCTTCATAGCTGTTTAAACACACTGAGCTGAGGGTAGATGATGCAGGGTGTGAGCTAATGAGATCAGCTGGTCAACTCCTTCCTGTGTCATGACCTAAACGCTGACCAGGAAGTAAGGCAGAAGTAAACGAGCAGTGCGTTTAACCACTTGCCTACCATCCACCGAATTTATACGGTGGCAGGTCGGCACGTTCCCGCAAAACGACATACTGGTACGTCAGCCCTTTAAATCGATATAGCAGGTGGGAAGCCGATGCGTGTGGCCGGCAGCCTCGGCCACACGTGATCGCGGGAGAGAGGGACAGAACAGGGATCTGTTATTGTGAACTTGCCGCAGTATATCTGTGTGAGCTGGTCAGCAAGTGGTTAAAGTCCCACTCCAGGCTTCATGAAAAAAAATGGATTTTTTGTATAACTTACCGTAAAATCCTTTTCTCTGAGTTCACTGACAGACGCAGCCTTCTTATGACACATGGGGGTTATGCTCATATTACTAGGAGTAGACTAGGCAAAAATAAAACAAAAGCATAGGTTGGCCCCTCCCAGGGGGCTGTCCTCACCTCAGCATATAATCCCCCTGCTCTGCATAGCACATCAGTTCGTAAGAAGCTGTACAAAACCAACGCAGAGGGGTGGGTGCTGCGTCTGTCAGTGAACTCAGAGAAAAGGATTTTACGGTAAGTTATACAAAAAATCCATTTTTCTCTTCCGTTCACTGACAGACGCAGCCTTCTTATGACACATGGGGACGTCCCAAAGCTGTGCCAATCAAGAGGGGTGGGCAAAAACCATAACAAATGTACCCAACAGAAAGACACCCTCTCAGGCGGCGCTAACCACGCCTAAACTGCCGCTTGTAATACTTTGCGGCCAAAAGCAGCATCCGAGGATGCTAAAACGTAAATTTTGTAAAACTTAGTAAAATGTGTGCACTGAGGGCCAAGTAGCTGCCTTGCACACCTGGGACACCGAAGCTTGGTGTCTAAACGCCCAGGATGTACTA
>BLSH010146768.1:30750-60342 GCA_018402905.1 Glandirana rugosa
CACAGGGTCGCCTCAAGGAGGAAGGTAGTGTCCACAGGGGGTCGCTCAGGGAGGAAGGGCGCATGGCGCTGTGGGGGGGTGGATGGCGCTGTGGGGGGGTGGATGGAGCTGTGGGGAGGTGGATGGAGCTGTGGGGTGGGGGGTGGATGGCGTTGTGGGGGGGTGGATGACGCTGTGGGGGGGTGGATGGATAGCACTGTGGGGTGGATGGCGCTGTGGAGTGGGGGGTGGATGGCGCTGTGGGGTGGATGGCACTGTGGGGTGGGGGTGGATGGCGCTGTGGGGTGGGGGGTGGATGGCGCTGTGGGGTGGATAGCGCTGTGGGGGGGGTGGATGGAGCTGTGGGGGGGGGTGGATGGTGCTGTACTGACTCTGTGGCTGCATGCTGTGAGGGAAGGAGGAACTCTGTTGGGGGTCCACCTGTGATGGAAGGAGGAACTCCGCTGGGGCACCTGTGAGGGAAGGAGGGACTCGCTGGGGGACACCTGTGATGGAAGGAGGAACTCCGCTGGGACACCTGTGATGGAAGGAGGAACTGTGCTAGGGAGATCTGGTGGCAGGCGATTGAACTATTTAATTTTATATTACAATGTAATAATAGAAATTATGCGCTTCAATCATCCTGACACCATAACAACCATGGTGCCGGGATGATTGAAGCGTTTGGAGTATTTTTGTCTGCTGATTGTTAATCTTTCTGGAATACACATATTGCTATTGTGGTGAAGGATCTGGGCCTGCTGTCCCTCCATCCCGACTTCTTTCCTTTCTTCTCTTCTCTTTCCTTCCCTCCCTCCCTATCTCTTTCTTTCTTTCTTCCTCCCCCCATCCCTTATTCATCTCAGGCGTGAGCCACGCCCCTTTAAACCACGCCCCTATTTCATTTTGACCACACCCATTTTTCGCTGATACGCGCGCCGCATTTCTTCGGGCTGGAGCCCCTGGTCTTTTTCCCACCTAGCAACGCCCCTGATCTAAACTATCAACCACTTATACAGAATCAATATGTACAAATTAAATCAAAATAGCCTGGCCCCGCCCTACCATCGGACCCAAGCAGCACTTTGAGAGGGGCAGCAAATTGAACCACGCCCGCCTCTCCTTCTCTTCTATTTACCCAGCAAACTGACAACCAAAATTTTTTTCCAGCAGTTGTGTGTCATGGTGACAACTGCCCCCCCGGGCCGCTCTACTTGCCCCTATACTACCCTAGCCCAACCCTATACTACCCCTAGCCTGTGTATATACTACCCTAGCCTGTCTATATACTACCCCAGCATGCCCCTATACTGCCCTAGCCTGCCCCTATACTACCCTAGCCTGCCCCTATACTACCCTAGCCTGTCCATATACTACCCTAGCCTGTCCATATACTACCCTAGCCTGTCCATATACTACCCTAGCCTGTCCATATACTACCCTAGCCTGTCCATTTACTACCCTAGTCTGTCCATATACTACCCTAGCCCGCCCCTATAATGCCCTAGCACTCCCTTGGAATTGAACATAATGGTATATCATATAATCTTGCATATATACAAGGTGCTCTTGCATGTAAATCTGACCTCCTAATAAATATAATTTTAGTTTTAAGTTTTATGATATAAAATAATGGATGTGGGGGCCTTTTGGCGTGCAGGATTTTTTTTTGGGTTGGGGCAGCATTTCATTCTTGGACCCAGGAAGCACAATCTCTTGGGCCAGCCCTAAAAGCGGTGAAGTACAAAATCAAAGGATGTCATGCATTGAAACCATCGCTCATGTTTTCAACCCAATGGAATTGAGTGAGATTTTAAATGGGAGACAAGGTAGTTTTTACCACCCAAAATTAACAATGAGAAAAAGGGAAGGACCCACCCACATAGGTGAAAAGAAAATGTACGCCCCAAATTTAGTAAGTACTGAGAAAAACGCTCCCAGGGGCTTGCAGGCAGCAGAAAATTCAGACTAAGTCCTAAATGGATATAAAAGGATTGTATTTATTACAAATGACATGAGATATCAATATCACTTTAAAAACATATGCTCTGGTATGCATGAACTCCATATACAAAACCAAAAATAAAAGCAAAGAAAAGATGTCCTTGTTACAGTATCTCACAAAAGTGAGTACACCACACACACACACACATGTAAATATCTTATTCTATCTTTTCATGTGACAACACTGAAGAAATGACACTTTGCTACAATGTAAAGTAGTGAGCATACAGCTTGTATAACAGTGTAAATTTGCTGTCCCCTCAAAATTACTCAACACACAGCCATTGATGTCTAAACCACTGGCAACAAAAGTGAGTACACCCCTAAGTGAAAATGTCCAAATTTGGTCCAATTAGCCATTTCCCTCCCCGGTGTCATGTGACTTGTTAATGTTAAGGTCTCAGTTGTGAATGGGGGGGCCGGTGTGTTAAATTTGGTGTTATCGCTCTCACTCTCTCATACTGGTCACTGGAAGTTCAACATGGCACCTCATTGCAAAGAACTCTCTGAGGATCTGAAAAAAGACTTGTTGCTCTACATAAAGATGGCCTAGGCTATAAGAAGATTGCCAAGACCCTGAAACTGAGCTGCAGAACTGTGGCAAGACCATGCAGTGGTTTAACAGGACATGTTCCACTCAGAACAGGCCTTGCCATGGTTGACCAAAGGGGTTGAATGCACATGATCAGCATCATACCAGAGGTTGTCTTTGGGAAATAGACATATGAGTGCTGCCAGCATTGCTGCAGAGGTTGAAGGGGTGGGGAGTCAGCCTGTCAGTGCTCCATATACCGCACACTGCATCAAATTGGTCTGCATGGCTGTCGTCCCAGAAGGAAGCCTCTTCTAAAGATGATGCACAAGAAAGCCTGCAAACAGTTTGCTGAAGACAAGCAGACCAAGGGCATGGATTACTGGAACCATGACCTGTGGTCTGATGATACCAAGATTAACTTATTTGGTTCAGATGGTGTCAAGCGTGTGTGGCAGCAACCAGGTGAGGAGTACAAAGGCAAGTGTGTCTTGCCTACAGTCAAGCATGGTGGTGGGAGTGTCATGGTCTGGGGCTGCATGAGTGCTGCCGGCACTGGGGAGCTGCAGTTCATTGAGGGAACCATGAATGCCAACATGTACTATGACATACTGAAGCAGAGTATGACCCCAGGCCTTTCAGCGACTGGGCCGCAGGGCAGGATTCCAACATGATAATGACCCCAAACACACCTCCAAGACGACCACTGCCTTGCTAAAGAAGCTGAGGGTAAAGGTGATGGACTGGCCAAGCATGTCTCCAGTCCTAAACCCTATTGAGCATCTGTGGGGTATCCTCAAACAGAAGGTGGAGGAGTGCAAGGATAAAGGTTAAGGCAGTGCTAGTAAATAATGATGGCCACACAAATTATTGACACATTGGGCCCAATTTGGACATTTTCACTTAGGGGTGTACTCACTTTAGACATTAATGGCTGTGTGTTGAGTTATTTTGAGGGGACAGCACATTTACACTGTTATATAAGCTGTACATTCACTACTTTATATTGTATACAGTATCTCACAAAAGTGAGTACACCCCTCACATTTTTGTAAATATTTTATTATATCTTTTCATGTGACAACACTGAAGAATGACACTTTGCCACAATGTAAAGTAGTGAGTGTATAGCTTGTATAACAGTGAAGGAAACCTCACAGATGTCTCTGAAATCATCGGACTGACATGCGGGAATGAAATAATGCGAGTTCAGCTGAAGTCGCACAATTTCAATCCTGCAGCAGTGTGAACCTGGGCTAACTTAAACGCAGGTTATGTTCCAAGACAGGTGTTAAGAGAAATCCACTGCATGCAATGATCTATAAGGGGCCATCTCATATAAAGATCAAAAGGCCTCCTTTAAAGGGTGGCAACACTTCCTCAATATAACAAGGTGAGCTGCATAAAGAAAAACACACAGGGAGAAATTTCAATCAAAAACAACCCAATCTTTGATAGCAAAGGGGCTCATGTAGGGGAATATTAGAAATTCCAAAAAAAGTACTTACTATGTGTGTCAATGTGCTGCAGGCATCAATGTTCTACATATAGGCGTGCGTCCAGGGTTTGCCAAGTGTGCCTGGGCACACCCTAATTACCCTGTGCTGGACAGATTCCCCCTGCTGCTTGGCTGCAGAGAAAGGCATTGGGGAATCTCTGTCCTCAGTCCCTTTCTCTGTCTCAAAAGTGATACATCAGGGGTCTGTTTAGACTCCTGATATTTCACCAAAGCCCCACCCCCCAAAAAAAAGCTCCTAAAAAAAAAATTGTAAATAACAATAATAAAAAATGTTTGTAAAAAAAAATATTGTAAAAAAATAAATAAATAAAATTGAAAAAAAGTAATAATAAGTAAAGTAATAATAAAAAAATATAATAAATAAACTACTGATACCAATCAATCATCGTTCACTGCTCTGCAGACACCATCCATTGCCCTACTGCTATATATATATATATATATATATATATATATATATATATATATATATATATATATATATATATATACACACACATACACACACACACACACACGTGCATGTTTGAGTTTTGGGGTGCATATCCTAATGAAATAGGCTGCGGACACCTACACACATGGTTCTACAACTGATTCCTCCCGCGAGACGTAATGTGTCAGCATCAAGCTGTTAGGCTGGGTTCACACTAGTCCGATTCTCGGACCGACATGAAGAGCACAAGTTGCATTACGTCACAAAAACAATGATTCCCTATGAGAGCCGTCTTAACTGCTGCGACTTGTGTTTTTCAAAGTCGGACCGACTTTGAAAAAGGTTCCTGTACTACTTTTGTCCGACTTTGATCCTACTTCAGCCCATTGAAAGGCATTGAAGTCGGATCAAAGTCGTAGCAGTGTCTTCACTGATCCGACTTTGGCATGCGACTTGTGCTCTGGGGGATCTTGAAGGAGAACTCCACACCATATTTTTAAAGAAAAAACTGGCATGGGGTCCCCCTCCAGGAGCATACCAGGCCCTTTGGTCTGGTACGGATTTTAAGGGGAACCCCATGCCGGAAAAAACAGCGTGGGGTCCCCCCCAAAATCCATACCAGACCCTTATCCGGGCACGCAGCCCGGCAGGCCAGGAAAGGGAGTGGGGACGAGCGAGCGGCCCCCTCCCTCCTGGACCATACCAGGCCCCCCCTGCCCCAAAGCACCCATACCCCCCATGTTGAGGGCACGCGGCCTGGTATGGTCCAGGAGGGAGGAGGCCGCTCGCTCGTCCGCACTCCCTTTCCTGGCCTGCCGGGCTGCGTGCTCGGATAAGGGTCTGGTATGGATTTTGGGGGGGACCCCACGCTGTTTTTTTCGGCATGGGGTTCCCCTTAAAATCCGTACCAGACCAAAGGGCCTGGTATGCTCCTGGAGGGGGACCCCATGCCAGTTTTTTTTTTTTTAATTTGGCGTGGAGTTCCCCTTCAAGATCCCCAGAGCACAAAGTGCCTGGCATTGTCGGGATCAAAGTCGGATCCCTGTTCACAGACAAACGGTCCGACTTTGACCCTATGTAGGACCGTAAATTGTACAGCAGTGTAGGATCAAAGTAGGACCGGTTTTTTGTCGCATTGTGTGAACCCAGCCTCATAGTGAGTGTTGCAGTGGGTATATGAATGCTTGTAATCAGGTTTAAAGCACAAACACATGTGTGCCCTTACATAAATTGCAGGTTTTGATTGGGACTCCTTCGTACATTTCTGGAAGCAACGTTACAACGTCACTTCTGGTTTACTCGGCGGCTAATGGCGCCTGTTTTAAAAAAAATGACAGTATTCAGAATCGCCGCTTTTGGCGATCTGAATACTGTGAAGTGTAAAGGATGGATGGTCTTTTAGACCCCCCATCCCTCCATAAAGAGTGCCTGTCACCTAGGGTTGCCACATCATCCCTTTAATCCAGGACATATATGAATTGCACAGGTTCTAAGGCTAATTGAATACAGATGAGGCACCAAGTGAGTTTAATTACCACCTTAATCAGCCACAGAACCTGTGCAATTTATATGTGTCCTGGATTAAAGGGATGATGTGGCAACCCTACTGTCACCATATCACAATACCATATCATCACAAGGGATAGCAATAAAAGTGATCAGATTTTTTTTTTTTTTAAGGAACAGTGTTAAAAGAAAAAAAAAAAAAAAAAAAAAAAAAAAAAAAAAAAAAGCATTTTTAAAGCGCCACCGTCCCTGCAAGCTCGTGCAGCAAAGAAAACGCATACTTAAGTCACGTCCGCATATGAAATCAGTGTTCAAACCACACATGTGAGGTATCCTCGCGGTCGCCAGAGTGTGAGCAATAATTCTAGCAAAAGACCTCCTCTGCACCTCTAACCTGGTAACAGTTAAAAAAATTTTAAAGCGTCGCCTATGGAGATTTTTAAGTACCGGAGTTTGTCGCCATTCCGCGAGTGTGCGCAATTTTCAACCGTAAAATGTATGGTATCTATTTACTCAGCGTAACATCCTCTTTCACAATATACAAAAGAATGGGCTAACTTTACTGTTGATTTGTTTATTAACTCAAAAAAGTGATTTAAAAAAAAAAAAAAAAATACTTTGAAAGACCGCTGCGCAAATACCGTGTGACAAAGTATTGCAATGATCGCCATTCTATTCTCTAGGGTGTTTGAAAAATATATATAATGTTTGGGGGTTCTAAGTAATTTTCTATAAAAAAAAACCCTGATTTTAACTTGTTAACAACAAATGTAAAAAAGGGCTCGGGGGTTAAGGGGTTAAAAACTGTATATAGTTTAAGACACCACATCAAGTGTACTGTATACCGCAAGTACAGATATATAGTGCACACTCAATACGCTGTGTGTGTGTATATATATATATATATATATATATATATATACCAGGCTGTATATATATATATATTAATACACCACGTCAAGTGTACTATATACCATATGTACAGTGTATACTGATATATAATACACTCTGCGTATATATATATATATATATATATATATATATATATATATTTTTTTTTTTATTTATTTATTTATTTATTTTTTTTCCTACACTAACCTGTCTGCACTAACTGACAGATAGATTTTATATTTCTCCCTATCTATCTAGTTAGCTATCTATCTTTTGTATTTTTTTTTCTATTTTTTAACACACATTAGAAAGCTACCTAGCTAAACTGCCTGTATTCAGGAACCTAAGCTATCTGTCTAACACCGCCGCCAACACACTACATAGAACCGCTGTACAAGTGGCTTTATATAGTGTGGGAAGTGGATTGAGGCTGCTGTGCAGTGATTGGCTAAAGGCACCCTGCCTTTAGCCAATCAAAGCTCTCACAGCAGGCCGCCCACTGATTGGCCAAAGCATGCAGGTCATGTGCCTTTTGAAAGCATTATGGGGTTATGAGGTTATATATTCAATACATACTGGAAGTCCCAGAGCAATCCCTGAGGGGAGGGAGACACAAGTTCAATTATACCGTAGCCCTTGACACATTGCGGCCAAATGTATCCTCTGCTGCCCTAACATCCACCTGGTAGAACCTTGTGAATGTGTGCACCGAGGACCAAGTAGTGGCCTTACAGATCTGAGCCACCGATGTCCGATGACAGAAAGCCCAGGAGGTTCCAACTCTCCTGGTGGAGTGAGCTCTTACCCTAAAAGGGGAGCTTTCCCTTTCAGGCCGTAGGCCTGAGTGATCAACTGGTGGATCCATAGCGAAATGGTCAACTTGGATGTCGTCTGACCGTTCTTAGGACCCTCTGGAAAAACAAAAAAGGCCTCAGTCTTTCTGAAGTCCTCTGATCTTTTCAGGTAGACTTTAACATCTCAAACCAAATCCAGAGAGTGCAACCATCTCTCCTCTGGAGAGGTAGGGTGAGGAAAAAAAGGAAGGTAAGACAATATCCTGGTTGAGGTGAAAGGCTGACACTACCTTGGGTAAAAAAGATGGAAAGGGGCGCAGCACCACCTTGTTCTGATGTCCTGTAGAAAGAGCTGCTAACTCCGAAACCCTCCTTGCCCAAGTGACTGCAAAAAGAAAGGCTAACTTCTGAACCAAAAGGTCTAAGGGAATTTCCCTGATAAGCTCAAAAGGCTGCATCACTGACAACACTAGATTCAAGTCCCATGGACAAGGAGGACATGCCACCGGTGGTAATAAATGCACCAGCCTTTAAAGAAAAGTCCTGACCAATGAGTGTGTAGCCAGAGGCCTCTGAAAGAATACAGATAAGGCAGAGATCTGCCCCTTGAGCGTAGTCAAGGCTAGCTTCATATCCACTCTGGTTTGAAGGAAGGCTAGAATCCTTCCAATCACATATTTGCGCAGATGACACTTTTTGGCCTTACACCATCCAGCGTAGGTCTTCCAGACCCTATGGTAAATTCTCCTGGTAGTAGTCTTCCTAGCGTTCATAAGAGTAGATAGTGCAGCCCCTGAGAGACCGGGTAAATTCTGTGAAACACTGGACCCTGGGATAAAAGATCTGGGTGAACTGGAAGCCACCAAGGACCGTCCACTGCCATTCTCACTACCCCTGGGTACCAGGCCCTCCTGGGCCAGGCTGGTGCCACCAGGATGACTGCCACTTAGTTACATAGTTACATAGTCAGTGAGGCTGGAAAAGGACACAAGTCCATCGAGTCCAACCCATGTGTGTGTTTTTATGTCAGTATTACGTTGTATATCCCCCAATGTTGTGGTCCCTTAGGTGTGCATCTAATAGTTTTTTGAAATTATCTATACTACCAGCAGAAACCACTGTTTTTGGAAGAGAATTCCACATTCTCACTGTTCTTACCGTAAAGAAACCCTTACGCATCTTAAGGTTAAACCGCCTTTCTTCCATTTTCAGTGAATTGCCGCGTGTCTTCGTGTTTTCCCTTGCCACTTTCTCTTCCCGAATCCTGCATAAGTGATGAGGGAGTAAGGCGACCGGGGGGAAGGCATAAACTAGAGAAAACTGGTCCCAAGGAAACACCAGCGAGTGCACTCCGATGGCGAAGGGATCCCTTGCCCTGGACACAAACCGCTGGACATCCTTGTTGAATCGGGACGCCATCAGATACACCTCTGGCCTCCCCCACTGCAGGCACAATTCCCAAAAAATCTCAGGATGCAGGTACCATTCTCCTGAAAGAATCTTTTGGTGACTCAGATAGTCCGCCTTCCAGTTCTTCACCCCCGGGATTTAAACCACAGAGAGCCTTGGCACCTGCTCTTCTGCCCACCTGAGCAGCAGACACACCTTCTCGTGTGCCAACTGACTCCTGGTGCTGCCCTGGTGGTTGATATAAGCCACTGCATTGGCATTGTCTGTTTGCACTCTTAATGGATGACCCCGCAACCCGACCGTCCAATATCTCAGAGCCAGCCGAATGGCAAGCAGGTCTAAGACGTTTATGGGAAGCCGCTGCTCTGCATGAGACCATCTTTCCTGCACAGTGAAGTCTTCCATGACCACCTCCCAACCTGAAAGGCTGGCGTCCGTGGTCACGATCTTCCAGAAAACTGAAAGAAAAGACCTCCCCTGCATGAGGTTTTGGTGTACCAGCCACCAATTGAGACTCTGCAGTGACCTGAGATTCAAATTCATGTTGTAATCCAATGTTTAAGTCTTCTTGTTCCATTCAAATCTTGCCAATTTCCAACATGTGCGCAATGGCGTACACAGGTGCGCGAGGATGTGTGGCAGCGCACGCATATGCGCACCGGCGCACACGACATAGCAACATCAGCCAAGGTGCATCCAGTGTTTCATGTCTCCTTACTTAAACCAGATATACGTAGCCGGTTTCCAGGAAGAGAAGAAGTGCCACCTCCACCAGTCTCTGTGAATGAAGAACCTGAGTTTGAAGTGGAAACCATTCTGGACTGTCGGAGAAGAGGTAGGCAAACTCGATTTCTTATTAAATGGAAGGGTTACCCAGCAGAGGATAATTTTTGGGTACCTGCTGACAATGTCCATGCTCCCAAGCTTGTACAGGAATTCCGTACTAGATGCCCTCAGAAGTGGGCACGTTTAGGTATCCGGAGGCTGCCCCTGAGGGGGGGGGGGGGCACTCTCAGGGAACAAATCATGATACTTCAAATCTTGCCACTTTCCAACATAGCCACTATAGGCACACAACTGCGCAATGACGCGCACCGGCGCACACAACATAGCAACATCAGCCCTTCCTGGGCTATTTAAACATTGTCACATTACTGGATTATCTCTCAGCTTCCCTGAGATCCTGTGTTCCTGTACCTGCTATTTGATTACCTGACTTCAACCCGGCTTGCTCCTGGCATGTGAACTCTCTCTCCTGATCGACATCGGCTTGTTCCCTGACTCCTCTTTGGCTTGCTCCTTGTGTTGTCGCTTGTCCACTGATTACCTGTGAACTGCCTTACCGTGCATGACCTCTGGCTTGGCTACCAGATTTCCCGGTGCCTGAATCCTTAGAAGTGTCCTGGACTCTTAAGCATGCCACTCTACTACTTACCGGCTGTTCCTGTGGAGTTCGGTCATCTCACAACTGGCAAACCGTGCTTCTTTGGGTACTGCACTCCCTGTACCCACCTCCAGGGAGGCATTGCACTTAGCAGCAAGGGGAGCCCTTTAGCATCTCGGCCTCATACCAGCATCCTGACAGTTCCGCTAAATTGCCCTGGCACGAAATTGGGCATAAAGTATTGCCTCGAAGGAGGCTACCATCTTGCCCAAGAGACTCAGACAGAGCCGAACTAAGGGATGCCTCTGTTCCCTCACCCGGCTCACCAAGGCTCTGAGATCGCTGACCTTCCTCAGAAGCAAGAACGCCTTTGCCTGCCTTGTGTCCAATTGCAGACCCGATATTCCAGGGCCTGAATTGGATCCAAGGAGGACTTACCCCAGTTTATGATCCAACCCAGTATTTCTAGCACCTGGACCGTCAAAGCCAGATAGTACTTGAGCTTTTCCCTGGATTGGTCCCTGAGCAGAAGGTCATCCAGTTAGCCCAAGATCAGGACCCCCCTTGACCTCAAAAGACCCAAGACTGGAGCAAGCACTTTTGTAAAGACTCTGGGCGGTGTCACGATTCAGAACAGGAGGGCCACAAATAGGTAATGCCGTTCTCCTATTGCAAAGCGCAAAACTTCTGGTGAGGAAGGAAGATTGGCACATGTAAATATGCGGCTTTGATGTCTATTGATACCAAAAAGTCTGCCTGTTGCAGAGAGGCGACCACTGACCAAATGGACTCCATCTGAAAAGATCGTACCACTAGTATTAGTTCAAAGCCTTGAGATCCAAAATGGGTCTTACCTCCCCATATGATTTTCGCACTATAAATAGGTTTGAGTTAAAACATGTTGAGCTCATATTGATTCTACTTGATGTAAGTTCTCTACCTTATTATTAATACAGTTACAAAAGATTTTACACTATGTGGAGTTTTCTTATACCCACATGCACTTTGGGAGTATTATGAACACACAGTGACGGTGACTGGAAAGAGTATCTGTGACCAAATTTCCATAAGGAAAAAGTAGATCCCTACATTTCCATCCGCTTGGGGAACCATATCCATACAGTGGGATCACTGTGTTTTATGGGCCTCCTTTATCCATTGTTACGGTAAGCGCATAATATACTAGCGGTGGTGGGACTACTGTCACAACAATCTTTGGATAACCACAGATCTTCTGATTCAATTATCACTATTTCTACACGGGGATTGTGTCCACAGCATTTTGATTTTTTTTGCACTACAAGCACTTTAAAACGGACTATTAATGTTGTATCTGGAACATTTCTTCTTTACAGGGTCAGACACTGTATGTTAACCTATAGTGTTATGATATCTGTGCAATACTTATATATTTTTAGGTAGCTTATTTTTATACTTGTCATTTTACACTAGATTTAACCATTTATGTGCACTGGAGTGAATATATACACACATACTATTAGTGGACCCAAACTAGGTATCCACAACTAAGCGCTACCATCCAGGTCCTTAAGGCCGTCGTGACGGCCTGGTATCTGAAAAGCTAGAGGAACTTAGAAGCTTAAGGCTTAAAGGAAGGCCGCATAGCTGGCCTTTTTACAGGCAGTAGAGTACTCTTACCGTCTGAAATTCCCTGGATATATTTGTCCAGGTCTTCCCCAAACAGGCACTCGCAATGAAAGGGGAATCCCGCCAGCAACATTTTACAGGGAAGCTCAGCCGACCAGCTCTTCAGCCACAAAATCCTGCACATATGCACAGACATGAGAGCCATCCTGGAGACCTGCTGTATTGAGTCTTTCAGGGCATCTACCACGAAACATAAGGCCTGAGGTAAATCTAGAGACTCCTCCTCCAATTCCTCTTCCCTGCCTGATCGCATTACCTGATCTTTTAAGGACTGGCATACCCCTATTGCAGCTACCGCCGGCTAAATGGCAGAGCCTGCTAAGGTGAAGGAGGTCCTTAATAAGGATTCCAGCTTCTTATCAGCCGGATCCTTAAATCCCTGTGCATTATCCACAGGACAGGTTAAAGTTTTGCTAAGGGAAGACACTGCCGCATCAACGGCTGGCACTCCCCCACTTCTTCAAAAAAATTTCCTCCATAGGGTTTAATAAGGAGAACCTCTTGGGAGGAATAATAAATCTGTCTGGGTGCTCCCAGTCAGACTACACCACCTCAGTGTTGCCAACCTACCAGATTGAAATTTACTGACACAATGCCAAAAATTTACTGGCACAGCTAAGTTTTTATTGGCATTTCGAAAAGTTACAAAATTACAGTTTTAAGTGCTACAAACAAGTACAATATGCAATTATCAATATGATTTCAAGTAGACACAATACATCCCCTCCTGAGTCACAGTGACAGTCTCTTTCCAAGCCAGGTGGTCTCTCCAGTTCCCTCCAGTCTAAACAGCACTGACAGTCTGGTTGCCAGTCTGCCTTGCTCCCATACCGGCATGCACACGAGGCTCTGCCCGCTCTGCTTGGCTCCCTTGGACCATGATATCACACGACATGCTCAGGCACTGCCTCCACCAGACCCATCTGAACACACTGTAGCAGGCAGTCGGATGGTCTCAGCCGGCTCGAGACTGAGTCTACCACCACAGCCATATTTTTTACTGGCAAACTTTTTCTTTTACTGGCATTTACTGGCAGGAGAAAATTGCCTGTGTTTTACTGGCTGCCAGTAAAAATACTGGTGGTTGGCAACACTGCACCACCTGCTCTTCTTATAATTGGATGTGGTGTCACGCTTTGCAGTACCTGCCTCAAATTGTACCCATTTCTAAACACTGCACCACCTGTTCCAGTCAGGGGTGTAATGGAAACACCTGGGTGCTTTGTGGGGGCTTTAATGATCCGAGGGAGGAAAAAGACATCTCAGGAACCTGTACAGGAGGCAATCTGAAAGCTGCACGCACCTTGCGTGTCAAAGTACACGCAACTTCTACGACTGAGATGCTAAAGACTCCTGGGCCTCACTTGTCTTTGACTCCTCAGAAGCTGATTCCTCTGCTGGAACCTCAGCCAGATCCTCCACTACTACCTCTTCCTCCTGCTCCAGGGCCAGGGGATGGAGACCTGCCACACTTCTTGTTACCACGTGTAACAGATGCAATCATCCCTCAAATCTTGCTTTCTAAACCAGAAAGTGCAGATGACAGGTCCTCTTTAGTAACAAAAGCTAAGGAGGAAGATGAGCTAGCAGCTACCATTCCAGCCAGGTGTAGTGGCTCAGACTGCCTGGGCGCCTCTGGTCTCCCAGGAGAGGCTATAGCAGCAGGGATCCGACTAGCCCCCAAAGAGCTGGTATCCCAAGCTCTTTGCAGCATTCCCCCCACTGCCCTTCCTGGAAGCCATGGCTTGCTGTAGGTGCACTCAGCCCTCTTAAGCCTAAATCCCCAGCCCTGCCTCCCGTTCTGCCTGAGTGCCAGCTGCCCCCCACCACCAGACTCACGTGTCCCCAGACAGGATAGCCTGATCTGTGTCCTGACCGCACTGCCTGTGGTGCTGAGAACCGCCATGGCTGAAAACACTGGCGTCTTATTCGAAAACTTGCACATGTACATCCGCCACGTGCACGCTACTGGCATGCGCACATCCGCGTCCGTGCGCATGCCCGGGAACGTCACCTAAGCTCCATAGAGCTATACAGATGCGGCCAGGACACAGCTCCCCCAGAGGACACTCGAGGGAATACAGGCAACAAAACCCAGCTGAGGCTCAGCAGAAAAACCCCGGTGGTCAAAGAAAACAACTGCAGCCAGACAAACAAGAGGACATAAGCTGTATTTATTCCCAAAGGGAATCACTCACCATTCCCGCTGCAGGACCTGGGTTAACCACAGGTCCAATCTTCACCCTTCGCGGCAGTCCTTGTCCCAAGGACCTACAAGGACCAGATACCCATTTCTGAGGGTCCCTTGGACCTGTATAGGACCTGTATAGCACCCTGCAGGTGTACCTTGCTTCAGGTGTTCCAGGCTTTCCCGTACGCAGGGTCCAGTGCCGTATATGGTTGCATTACAAGCAAAACCTTGCAGTTTCTTCTGTCTTCTTGGCAAGGCTCGCGTTCCATTTATCTTAGCTGATAGCTGTTTGACGGTGGCTGATCGCGGATCGTGAGCGTGCGCGTGCTCACTGTGTTAAGGGGGGAGCCAGGGAGCAGGTAGGGCAGACTCGATGTTTGCCGGCTACCCGCGATCGCTCCCCCGCAGTGACAGAACGGGGACTGCTAATGTAAACAAGCTAATCCCCATTCTGTCAGTGGGGAAGATATGTGATCGTAGGCTCCCTGTGTATGGGAGCCGCGATCACTCTCCTCCCCCAGTCAGCCCAACCCCCACACAGTTAGAAACACATCCCAGGGAACACAGTTAACCCTTTGATCGCCCCCTAGTGTTAAACCCTTCCGTGCCAGTGACATTTACACACTAATCAGTGCATTTTCATAGCACTGATCGCTGTATAAATGCCAATAGTCCCAAACAAGTGTCAAAATTGTCCAACATGTCCGCCGCAATGTCGCAGTCCTGCTTAAAATCGCAGATCACCGCCCTTACTAGTAAAAAAATAAAAAATAACTAAAAACCCCATAAATTAATTCTCACCGTTCGTAAACGCGGCAACTTTTTGCGCAAACCAATCACTATACGCCGATTGCGATTTTATTTACAAAAATATGAGGAAGAATATATTTTTTTTTTGGATATGTATTAAAGCAAAAAGTAAGAAATATTGCATTTTTTTGCAAAATTGTCGCTCTTTGTTTGTTTATAATGCAAAAAATAAAAACCACAGCGGTGTTCAAATACCACCAAAAGAAATCTCTATTTGTGGGAAAAAAAGGACATCAATTTCGTTTGGGTACAATGCGGCACAACCACGCAATTGTCAGTTAAAGCGACGCAGTGCCGAATCGCAAAAAGTGCTTTGGTCCTAAAGAGGGAAATCCTGCTGGAGCTGAAGTGGTTAATCCAGAAACCAGAAGGAATGTCAAACAGGCAAAAGTCTTTCATAGGAAAACACAGCAGAGAATATCCAGAGATGTTGACCAGGCCAAGGCGTCTGAGATTTGATCTAGGCAGTTTATATAGCTAGGAGAGCTGGCTAACAAGCTGGATATGGACATTAGGTGAGACAGAGTGGAAGATGAGACTGCCAATTAACCCTTAGCTGAGCAGCTTGCTCTGAGAAGGGAAGGCTGAGCCCAGCCCTGACAAGTTTACAGTATAGGCCTCTACCTTTAGGCACAGATGCTATAGCTCCTGCAGTGCTGCAGTCTACCACCCTTACTGTCTATATCAACACTGCCTGCAGGATATCAGAGTTCACCCTTTTGCCTCCCTCTTATTCTACATATATTTCTGTCAAGTACCTGGTCTGGGGCAGATTTGACGAGAGGGCTTCCTTTGTGGATAAGTGCCAAGCATCCCTGAAGGTGAGACCAGGGAGTGCTAGGCTCAGAGAAGCATGGGTGCCATTTAGGTAGATATGCTGGAAACTGTTTGCAGCACAATGGAACTGGATAGCTGTCAGCTGGTCTGTCAGGACAGATGACAGTACCTCCCTTACCCCTGGGGATGTAGCAGGACCAGGGCAGCGACCACAGTCAAGGTGGCCCCAGAGGAAGGAGCAGGATCAGGCTAACAGGACCAAAATTGCAACAAGTGTAAGGCGCAACACCTGAGATATTGTAGTCCTCAAAGTTCATAAGTCTATAAGCAAGGTAATCCATGTAAAGAATAGCTAGCTGGAATGACAGGAATGGTAGCACCAGGTCAGCCTCTTAGGGGGGAACAGAAGCAGAGTCCCAGAACACTGCAAAAAACAAGAGAAAAGAGGCGCTCTAAGTGCAGACCAATTATTTATTAAAAACAAAGTTTGGGCAACTCACATGGTAAAGAGAGCTGGGAGCATGGTAGAAGATCGTCTGTAGATAAAGGGGGGAATCCAGTGGAAACATCCATCACAGGAACTGCAATGGTATAGCCAGATGAAAAGTCTGGGGTCCTGTGTGTGTGTGTTGTAGTGGCCGGCTACAGATAGGAACATCCAGGGCGAGGCGTGGAACTCGGAAACCAGAAGTCCTGGAGGGATGATGTCACTGTATCACGACTCGTTTCCTGAGCTGGCGCACTGCGATGATATGGCAGTCACACTCCTTCCTCAAGCCCTGGATGTTCCTGTCTGTAGCCGGCCACTACAACACACACAGGACCCTGAACTTTTCATCTGGCTATACTGCTGCAGTTCCTGTGATGGATGTTTCCACTGGATCCCCCCCCCCTTTATCTACAGATGATCTTCTACCATGCTCCTGGCTCTCTTTACCATGTGAGTTGCCCAAACGTTGTTTTTAATAAATTATTGGTCTGCACTTAGAGCGCCTCTTTTCTCTTGTTTTTTGCAGGACCAGGCTGAGGAAGCGTAGTCAGGGTGGTAGCCAAAGACCTACACAGGAAGGCACCCAGGGAGTAGGTAGGTGCGTGCTCAAGAACAGAGCCAATGTCATTCACAGGGATCCAATGGAGCAGAGGAGTATATCGCATCACCAGAGGAGTATATACAGCATCACCAGAGGAGTATATACAGCATCACCAGAGGAGTATATACAGCATCACCAGAGGGGTATATACAGCATCACCAGAGGGGTATATACAGCATCACCAGAGGAGTATATACAGCATTACCATAGGGATATATACAGCATCACCAGAGGAGTATATAGCATCACCAGAGGAGTATATAGAGCATCACCAGAGGAGTATATACAGTAGCATCACCAGATGGGTGTACAGTATATCACCAGAGGCGTATATAGTATGACCAGAGGGGTACCAGCATCCATCTACCCCCCCGACACGGGGCTTGCGGCACTGACAGTATCCACCCCCCAGGGCAGTCGAGACATGAAAATACCACACTTACCCCATCTAGAAATGGGCAGCAGGCAAGCAGCGATTGGTGCCTGGCGAGCAGGGAGAGGCTTGGCTTCGGAAAGGAGTCCAATAGGATCGCCTGACTTCTCCACCAATAGGAAAACCGGTATCATACCCGTGCTTCCTGATTGGTGGAGAGGCGGTTCAGTGTTAGAAAGGCAAATATTAATTTGCCTTTCTAAGGGCTTTTGGTGGCATGCTCTGCACTACAAGCCACACTATGTTGAATCCTATTAGAGTCTATGGCCCTAATGAGATACTTCAAAGAAACCCCCTGCTGCGGTAATTCATGCGGCCGGGATCTTGAAGGGGCCGGCCGCATGAATAGGGGGTGGTCGCGGGCGGCCATGGATAGATTTATGCTATGCATGAATCTATCCATAGCATATAGGGGGTGGCGAGGACATCGGAGGCGGCACCTGTGTGCCCTTAATGGACAGGCTGCCCCTGTTGGTAACTAATATGCCAGGTCTTTCCTCAGCACATGCGCATCTGACTGCTGTTGGCAAGAGGATGTTGCAGCACCATCTTATCCAGCAGTGATAATCGTCGTGACCGCCAAGCAACAGGTTCGCCATTGCTCCAGAGGTTTCCGCGTTTGCAGCCATCACTCCAGAGGGTCCTGTCAGGTTCTCCAGTTGGTGAGAGGCCTGTCGCCCATTGTTCCAATCCCCTTTTCCTTGCTCTAATACCTGTTTGAACACTGTGTATAGACACCTTGCTCCTGTAAACATCTTAGTACTTTTCAAAGACACTGTACACAGACACCTGTACTCTTACATACCGGAGGAATACTCCCTTTACCAGTTGGGTTGTCTGCTAACTTGAATTCACTGACTCATACCTAGGATACAAACTTGAAAGAGCTCCAACTGCCAGTGAAGATAAAGCAGGCCCGCCTTTGGGACTTTGTTGTTGCCATTCTTACTTATACCATTCCCAACCTCTCCTTGAGGTGATTATAGTGTATAGGCCGGCCTGGGATCCTCCCCTTTAGCTTGGGATCAGCTCCTTTTATTATCCTAACTTAGGTAATTCACATTGTAAAGATCCCCTTTGTTTGTATGTGCCCTATATCATGTGCTATGTCTATTTTACATTTGTTTAGTACATTGTTTAAACTGTCTTTCAGGGGGAGTTCTACATCTGAGCCTGAGTAAGTCTTAAGCACTCAGATGTTCAGAATTCCCCTAATATATAATCCTTTGGTTTCAGTAAAATCCAATAGTGAGTTATTCTAACCTGTGTCATAGTGTCTGTTCAAAGTGCTTAAAAAGGTTGTCTAACCTTCGATTTGATAGTGTCAAAAAAGAGTTAATATTTCCAGCATGCCAGAAATGCTAGCTGTCTCCTTGATTGTGCTCTCAACCAAACTAGCAAACCATCCAATGGGTGGTGTCATAATGGTCACATGTGCAGCATCATGGCAGTTGCAGATTAAACAGAGGCTAAGATGTCAGCTTCCTTAGCTGAAAATGATAGGAGAGTATACAACCATTTTAATACCATGTCTGACCCAAGAGTGTCAGGGGGTTGGAAAGCCAAATGGGTGTGGGAGGTGCAGAGGAACCGGAAATTCTAGGTAGTCCCCTTGGGGGCAGTGCTACATCTGGGGGCTCGTCCGGGATCCCCTCTGCAGCCAGCCCCAGCCAACAAGGACAATAATTTTGGGTGGGAAAAGACGCAGCCCCAAATACCGCAGTTTCCTGGGGGAAACAAGGAACTCGGATGGAGCGGAGCCTTGTTCTGGAAATTCCAGGAAGTGATTGTACTGAGAAGGACATTCGACAGTGGGTGAGAGCTTTGGCCGCCAAGCAGAGGGTGTACATCCTGGATGTCGAAGCCAATTTATGAGCAGGATCATATTCGGGTGCTGATGGAATGGCAGAAGGAAATACCTGCCTGCTTCCAGGAAGAACAGGTAACCTTGACTGATGGAGTGGCTGCACGAGTAACCCCATTCAAAGTGGGGGAGAGAAAGAAGCTGCTGAAAGGTCCCTCCCTTGGAGAGCTCAGGGAGAGAGTGCGGTGTTAGGTGGGACAGACTCCACCGGGGCAAGTGCCCCTCCCACTTCATTTTACACTGACATGAGCAGGTTGGTGGATAGCTTGGTGAAGAGCGGATCTGAGAGTGCCAATCAGGGCTATCGTAGACTCTGATTCTTTTCGGGGTCATTGCCTACCCTCACCTGAGAGGAAGAGTTGGAGACCTGGATATGCCAGGCTCTACAGGCCACCAAGGTGTGGAATGTCTCTGAAGCTGCAACAGCGACTCAGTGAGAGTCTTCAGGGTCTAGCGGCCGAGGTGATACGAAACCTGAGAATGGGTAAGAAGACTTGTCTTGCGATGGATATATTGATGCTTTATACATGGTATTCGGGAGAGTAAAGACCATTGTGGATTTTATGTACAAGTTTAATCAAACTTATCAAGAGAGAGGAGAAAAGCTCTCAGAATACATATCTCGAGTAGATAGGATGCTGCATTTGATTATCCTCAAGAAGAGGATCAACCTGAAAGATGTGGACCAGGCTCGCTTAGACCGAGTACTGCAAGGGGCCCGTCCAAACCAAACCATTGTCCTGAAGTTGTTGCTAAAAGGGACCCAAATAGTCTTTACCTACCCTGACTTGATGAGGAAGGTGAGAGAAGAGAAAGCCCTGTTGGAAAGTGAAAAGTCGAGGGGTCTGGGAGCTGGGCTCTGGCTGGTTAAGAAGAGAGAAGGTGGCTTCTGGGGCTGTCCAAGTCCAAATTGGTTTCTCAGATGAGGAGAGCGAGATAGACTCTAAACCAGGGGCGGGGGGGGGCATGGCCGATAGTAAGAAACCGACTACCGAAGCCGGCCTGGTTGAATTAATGACCAAAGTGGCTCAAGCCCAGAGCCAGATGTATCATGCCCTATTGGGGGTCATGGAAACTCAAGCAAAGGTGCAAGAACATGGGCATCATCCTGGAGAGTCTTCTTTCAAGATAGAGCCAAGAGGTGTTTTCGATGCGGGGAGATTGGTCATCTTCAGTTTAAGTGCCTTCAAGCAGGAATCAGTCCACAGCTACTGGCAGAGGCCTTGAAAGCTTTGCAGAAAGTGCTTTTTCAAAAGCTGGTGGAAAAGTTCAGGGGACCTCAGTGAAGGAGCCAATTGAGGGTCCCGGGAAGCAATTGTGCTCCAAACCTAAGGAGAAGTCAAGTAGGGAACCAAAACTGATACATCCTGAGGAGACAGATGCAGAAACGGAAGCAGGGGCCCACTATCAAGTCTCCTAAACACTCAAAAAGTAAAAAGGGCCTCCTGGGAAGTGAAGACAAACGTGGGAAATCAATGCACACCCTTCTAATCACAGAATTAGAGAAACCCCTCGAGCAGGAAGTCAGTTAAAATCCAAGCCATTGAATCTCCAATAAATAATTTGCCACGGGACCTAGTAGGGCCATCCCCAATAGTCTCTCTACAAGTGGAAGGAATTTACACTCAGGCCCTATTGGATATAGGGGCACAGGTGACTCTACTATATTGAGACTTCTATGACTGACATCGCCAACACATTCCCGTGCAAACTGGAAGAATTGAAAATATGGGGCATAGACACTCAGAAGTGCCCTTATGACGGGCATATCCCTATCAAGGTGAATTTTGACCCCTTGTCGGGGAAGCCTGAAACTTTTGATATTCTGGCAGTTGTCTGTCCTCGGCCCCTGGTGCCAGTAGGAACTTGTTGCTGGTTGGAACTAACACCAATCTGGTGAGGAGGCTGCTCACCCTGATAGCCGTGGAAGGTGCCCCTTTACAGAGGATTCACCCCCAGTTGAGGCAGGCATGCCAGCGGGTGTTACAGGAGAAGAAGGCACCTGTAGAGGGAGTCAGAAGGCTGTGGAGGCTGGATACCCAAGAGAAAGTGATACAGCCTGGGGAATGAGTATGCCTGAGAGCCACTGTCAAGTTGTCCTGGGATCAGCCAGGTCCTTATATGGTGGTTGAGGGAGATCCCTTGGAATAAGATAATGGGATAGAACTGGTTCTGGAAGTTGTACCCACAAGAGCTTTGTTGAGGAGCAGGAGGGAGAATTCCTGTGAGTGTAAGGAATATCACCAGTCACCCGATATACCTGAAGCCTTGAATGGTGATTAGAAATGTGAGTGTGGCCACCCCTGTGGATGGGGATGAATTGACCAGGATGGAAGAAGGGAAAGGATATACCGTCCAGAGCCTCAATTTGTCTCCTTGGTGGAAGGAGAGGATCAAGGCCCAGCTGGCTAGATGGGAGAAGAGGTTCTCAAAGAATGATTTTGACGTGGGGTGTGCATTCATAACTGAATTTGGTTGAGCGAAGATAAGTCTTTCCATGAAAGGGCCCGGCAGATTCCTCTGTGTGACTTAGAGGATATGCGAGAACAGTTGGCGAACTGAAGAAGACAGGGGTTATCAGGGAATCCAGGAGCCCCTATGTATCCCCCATGGTAGTGGTATGGAAGAAGAATGGGTCCCTCGGCATGTGTATTGACTACAAAACATTGAATCAAAGGACTATTCCCGACCAGTAAACTACCCCTCGCATAGAGGATACCCTGCAGTGCCTGTCAGGAGCTGAGTGGTACAGTGTCTTGGATTTGTTGAGCGGGTATTACCAAATAACCATGCATCCAGATGAACGGGAGAAGACAGCTTTCATCAGCCCACTTGGATTTTTCAAGTTCAATCACATGCCTCAGCGGCTATCAGGAGCCCTGGCCACCTTTCAGCAACTGATGGAAAATACAGTGGGAGACATGAATTTGATAGACGTGCTTGTGTACTTGGATTGTATTACCGTGTTTGGCAAGACTTTGGAGGAGCATGAGACCCACCTTAAAAAGGTTTTTCAGAGACTGCATGCGGTGGGATTGAAGTTGTTGCTAGAGAAGTCTCAATTCTATCAGACTTCTGTTACGTATCTTGGGCATGTAGTTTCAGCTGATGGGGTGGCCACAGACCCACAGAAGTTGGAAGCCATTACCTCTTGGCCCCGACCAGACACTGTCACCGAGCTACGGTCGTTTTTGGGATCCTGCTCCTATTATGGGATTTTTAAGGAATTTTTTCTAAGATTGCCAAGCCTCTTAATGAACTGTTACAAAGGCAGACTGAAAAAGAATTGCAAAAGACTCCCCTGAAGGGTCCTAGAAAGTCCCATGAGTCAATTAAAGAGCAATGGACTCTAAAATGTGAGAAGACCTTTGAACGCCTGAAGCAGAACCTCTTGAGGCCCCTGTGTTGGCCTATACTGATCCGTCCAAACCCTATGAATTGCACGTGGATGCTGGGATTGAGGGGTGGTATACCAGGAGTCGGCAGGGAAGCTTCGCCCTGTGGCTTACGTGAGTCTTAGCCTAACACCCCCAAGAAGAATTATCCTGTGCACAAGCTGGAGTTCCTTGCCTTCAAGTGGGCTGTAGTAGACAAGTTGACTATCTTTATGGAGCCACCTTTGTAGTGAAAACTGACAACAACCCATTAACGTACTTACTATCCACAGCCAAATTGGATGCCACTGGACACTGGTGGTTGGCTGCCCTGTCTTGAGTTCAGTTTCAGTACCGACCAGGAATAGGTAACAGTGACGCAGATGCTTTCGCTCGAAGACCTTATGCCATGAATGTTGATCAGAAGGTTTGGGTCCATGTGCCTCCCGAAGGGGTACTTGCAGTATGCCAAGGAGTGGAGCACCGTCACAAAGGGGCCGCTGGGGCCAAAGCTGTTGGGGTTACCCCTACTGGAGTGCCTCGATGGTACTGTGATCTGACACAAATACACAGCCAAGAGCTGCCCCAATTGACCAAAGAGGATATAAGGAGAGACCAATATGAAGACCTCTTAGGCAATCTGATCAGGAAGTCTCTGATGACTTGGGATTCCCAGATGTTATCGAAAAGTTCACTGGAAGTTGCCAAGATAGTGTTTAAAGAATGGGAGAGAATGAGGCTGGAACATGGAATCATATACCGGTGAGGTCCGTCTGAAGAAGTTGAGGGTCTGTCAACTATTCCTTCCTGAGAAATACTGCCTGAAAGTGCTATCCACCTTGCATGATGATCATGGTAATTTAGGGCCGGACAGAACACTCAAGTTAGTAAGGGATCGATTCTATTGGCCATTCATGAGGGCTGAAGTTGAGAGTTACTGCCGCTCTTGTATTCGCTGCATCCAGAGAAAGACTTTACCTGGAAGAGCTGCCCCAATGATCCATTTGCAAAGTCGATGTGCATTGATTTCTTGTGTCTGGGACACAAACTGAGTGGGTGAAGCCATGTTCTGGTTGTGACAGATCATTTCACCCGATACGCCCAAGCTTTTCCCACTAGAGATCAGCAAGCAAGTACCGTGGCCAAGACATTGATGGAGAAGTTCTTTGTCCATTATGGGCTACCCCAGTGCTTGCACTCAGATCAAGATCAGGATTTTGAGAGTAAGCTAATTAAGAAATTATGTGAACTTTTGAATATTCAGAAATCCAGAACTACCCCATATCACTCTCAGGGGGATCCACAGCCTGAATGTTTTAATCAAACCCTATTAAATAAGTTAGGGACCTTGCCACTGGAAAAGAAGCAACATTGGGGGGACCATATTGCCGTGGTTGGAAGTGATTCCAACAGGTATTCCCCATACTGATTGATGAAGAGAAGCCCGTTTGTCTATGGATCTGACCTCTTTGGACCACACCTCACAAGCCTCTTACAAGAGCTATGTGGCTCGGCTCTGGAAGAACTTAAAGACCGCTTATGAAAAGGCCGAAGAAATGTCCTCCACCAGGGAACAACGAAACAAAAGGAATTTCAACAGCAAAGTAAGAATCCAAGACTTGAAACCTGGAGACCGGGTACTGTTGCATAACTTGGGAGTGCCAGGGAAGCATAAATTGGCCGACCGGTGGTGTGCTCAGCCATACATCATCTGCAAGCGCTTATCAGGTCTTCCAGTTTATCAGATTCCTCCAGAAGGGAAAACAGGCCCTTTGAAGACTTGGCATCAAAACCATTTGTTGCCCATTTTAGAAGCCACTCGAGTCCCACTACCTTCCTGTACAGAGACATCCCCTTCTGACACTCTGAGGCCTAATACTCAGAAGGGACGGAAACTTATACCTCCCGAAGAGGATAGCGAGGAGGATGAATAAACTATTGAGTGGTTATGGGCCCTCTCACTTGAGGACTATGCTACTGTGCCTCTAACTACTTAGGGAAATCTGAGCGACTCACTTTTGTCTCAGGAATCAGAACTTCCATCATCTGAGGCTGATATGCTTGTACCCTCCCCTGCAGTGGGAGATGGGAAGTTTAAGGCCGAGCTCAGTTAACCAATAGAGCCAGAAATAGAAACAGAATTAGAGCTGGAACCCGAACCAGAACTAGGGCCTGAGCCCAAACTAGAGCCTGAACCAGAGTCTAGTTGCAGTTATTGGGGAACAGAGAGAGGGCCTGAACCCTTAAAAACCATATACTCCAGGCTGAGACAGAACATTTGATGAACTCATTAACACCACCAAGCGTGGTTTATCAAAGATTTAAAGTTATAACAGGCTACAGATCGACTATGTGTGATCTGACTGCTATATAGCCGCTATTAATATCCTTTGCTGTCCAACGTGACGTCACTATGCAGACGACATTTTGTGGGGGGGGCGTGGCTCCCCACCCGTCCGGCACAATGTGCTCCCGTTTGGGGTGCCAATGGGGGGGGGACCCTCCAGCTCCCAAATGATTGGGACACAGACAGCAGATTTTGGCTTGTTGTGGGTATCCAGGGCAGGCCAATGTCTCAAATTAGGTCAGACACATTTATATTAAAATTTTATCAAGATTTGTTTATATATTCCTGTTTCATTGCCTTTGCCTTGTATGGTATATGCAACTTTGTATATGCAACTTTCTCTTTGTCTTAAAAACTAATAAAAATTTATGATAAAAAAAAAAAAACACCACCAAGCGTTCCAGCCAAGTGTCTGCTTCCTTCATTGAACCCCTGATAAAAGAAGATCTCAATCCACTTCCAAACCAAACATCTGCCCCTATTGCTAAATCTTTGATGAAAGAAAATATTTACCTCCTCCCTGACACTCCTGGGTGGGTTGACAATGTTCTTGTTGACCTAGTGTCAAGATGACTTTGTTGTACCTCATAATGTATATAGTTTGCTGCTGGAAAATCCAGCCCTAAGCCAATTGTTAGCCACTGTTGCTGCTGGTTTTTAAAACTGACTAACCTTTGCTTTCCTTTAGACATAGTATTTTAAGATGATTTCACAGGTTGTGTTCTGTCTGTGAGGGACCAAAGACTTTCAAGTGGGGGGAGCCAACAGTGGACTACAGCTATTTATTTGCAGACTATCCTCCATTATCTTGGTGCACTGTTATGTTCATCTAGTGCCAGGTATTATGCAAGTGACTTCATATCTCTGCATCAGGCAGGAAGAATTGTGGGACTGGTAGTTCATCCAGCCAGCCTTCTGGAGTTAGAAAGTTGCAATGGACTACACATCCCAGAATGTCGGAGTTCACAGGTAGGGGCCACTGGGAGAGATAATAAAAGGCTAGGTTCTTCTTGGGCCTTCACCAAAGGGGGAGAAAGCTGCTGCGGCCTACTGCGGAGGAATCCAGTGCCTCCGGTCGGGCCTGGAAGGCTCACATCTGACTGCTGTTGGCAAGAGGACGTTGCAGCACCATCTTATCCTGCAGTGATAATCATTGTGACCGCCAAGCAACAGGTTCATCAGTGCAGCCATCGCTCCAGAGGATTCTGCACTTGCAGCCATTGCTCCAAAGGATTCTGTATTTGCAGCCATCACTCCAGAGGGTCTTGTCGGGTTCTCCAGTTGGTGAGAGGGCTGTCGCCCATTGCTCCAGTCCCCTTTTCCTTGCTCTAATACCTGTTTGAACTCTGTATAGACACCTTGCTCCTGGAAACATCTTAGTACTTTTCAAAGACACTGTACACAGACACCTTTACTCCCTTTACCAGTTAGGCTGTCTGCTAACTTGAATTCACTGACTCATACCAAGGATACAAACTTGAAAGAGCTCCAACTGCTGGTGAAGATAAAGCAAGCCTGCCTTTGGGACTTTGCTGTTACCATTCTCATAAGGCCTCGGGTTCTTACTTATACCAATCCCAACCTCTCCTTGGGGTGATTATAGTGTATGGGCGGCCTGGGATCCTCCCCTTTAGCTTAGGATCAGCTTCTTTTATTATCCTAATTTGGGTAATTCACATTGTAAAGATCCTCTTTGTTTGTATGTGCCCTTTATTATGTGCTGTGTCTATTTTACATTTGTTCAGTACATTGTTAAAACTGTCTTTCAGGGGGAGTTCTACATCTGAGCCTGAGCAAGTCTTAAGCACTCGGATGTTCAGAATTCCCCTAGTATATAATCCTTTGGTTTCAGTAAAATCCAATAGTGAGTTATTCTAACCTGTGTCATAGTGTCTGTTCAAAGTGCTTAAAAAGGTTGTCTAACCTTCGATTTGATAGTGTCAAAAAAGAGTTAATATTTCCAGCATGCCAGAAATGCTAGCTGTCTCCTTGATTGTGCTCTCAACCAAAGTAGCAAACCATCCAATGGGTGGTGTCATAATGGTCACTCGGATGTTCAGAATTCCCCTAGTCTATAAGACTTTGGTTTCAGTAAAATCCAAGAGTGAGTTATTCTAACCTGTGTCATAGTGTCTGTTCAAAGTGCTTAATACCATGTCTGACCCCAGAGTGCCAGAGGGGTTGGAGAGCCAAAGGGGTGGGGGGGAGCAGAGGAGCCGGAAAGTCTAAGCAGTCCTCTCGGGGGCAGTGCTAGACTTATGCTTAGAGGTACCTTTTGAGGGACATTGCACTATATCCTAGCCATTCTCCTAGAGTGCACTCTAAACTAGTTATAGTATTATTATTTACATTGCAGTAATGCTTTTAACATGTATATGCACTGTTTATTGCTGACTTTGCTGATTTATGAGTTAAATCCAGTCTAGTGGTACAGAGCTCTATTCTAAATTACTTTGACATAGTGAATGTACTGTCTAGCAGAGGTGCTCAAACCAGCAATTGTTCTAGCCCGTACTAATATGCTGAGTTAATTTACCACTAAACGTTCTACTGTCTATTTCTTGGTGCTAATTCACAGCCGAGTTAAAGGTATCTATATTTGTGTTCTTATGAGTACTTCCAGTAACTTACATTCAATCAGGTATATCAGAGGGGCTATGGTTGTTCTTAGAGTCAAGAGGCAGAACAGAGAACCCAAATTACCAAGCGACCCCTTTGAGGGTAGTGCTACATATAGTATGGATACAATGAGTGTCCCTAGTTCCCCTCCTAGCATGTTGAGAGGAATACATTTCTGCAAGATGTTCGAGTGCTTGTGTAGGGTGGACAGATTTTTATTTCTCTTTCGACATTTCCTCTGTGTTGCAAATATGCACAGGATGTGGGAAATGTATCTATGCTTTTAGCCCCTTCAGTTCTTGCTTATTGTTGTCTTACAACCTGTGACATTTTCATTCTGTACAAAGTCTTTCTAAACTTTTTGTTGTTTTTGTGAAAATCAGTCTTGTTATCAGAATTAAAATTATATACATTAGCCTCACATGATCTTCAAATTCAGAATAGTAGTTTTATTTCAAAAGAGGCATTCATTTTGTGGTTAAGATAATATTGTATAATACTTTGTTCAAATATATTTTTTTTAAATAAGGGTTTAAAAACATGGTGAGAGACAATAAAACATTACAGCAGAGTTACACAACTATGTGCTAGGATGTCAAATAGAATTACAAACTTATATGTTCAAATAATAATTGAGCATGACTATCCGGTTGACAACATATGAACTTCAGTCATTTGGCACTTTTAACACCTAACTCAGAGATGTCTGTAAGAGTATGGCAGTCACAATTTCACATTGCCACTCTTTGTATTTCTGGAACCCCTCAGGGTTAACTCTATACACGTGTTTGACGAGACACCATTTTCCCATAAATCTGAGCTAACAGCCCCATATTTATGATAACAAAATGTCACCAGGTCATTAAATGTTCATATATGTGTGGAATGAATGCTGAAGGGTTGTCAGAGTGTTCATTCAACTAACACTTATTGTGTGCAATTCATTTTAACGAAACATACTGAGATGGCATACATGCTGCCTTGTATACATACAACAATTATATGACCATTGAGTTTCCGATTATTCTCCTATTTGTCTGAAATGGATGTTTTCCATAGCTTAATGCTTAATAATTATTGGGGTTGCATAGGCATTTGTTATCTTCATACAAGCATGTTGCCCTCATCTCCTGTATGCTGCCAAGGTTGGCATACCAATTAGGGACGGCACATCCATTAAGGGCACTCGGACGCCGCCCCCTCTATCCATGCCAACCCCTATATGATAAATGGATCGATTCATGCAGAGCACAAATCTATCCATGGCCGCCGCGGCCACCCCTTATTCATGCTTCTGGCCCCTTTCAGGACAACGGTCGCATGAATTATAGCGGCGGGGGTGTTTTTTTGAAGCACCTGATTAGAGCCATAGGCTCTAATAGGCTTCAAAATAGAGTGGACTCCAAGTACAAAGCTTTGCGCTCGCAGCCCACTCACATGTGTTAGAAAAGCAAATGAATATTTGCTTTTCTAACACTCAATCGCCTCGCCGCCAATTAGGAAGCGTGGATATGTTACCCGTTTCCCGATTGGCTGAGGAGTCAGGTCATCCATTGGTCAGGACTGGAAGGCGTCTGGGCGGTGCTTTTTTGGCACCGCCAGTTTCCCGGCTGGCTCACTGTGTGCTGTGGAGTGACTGAGAGAGACTGACTGGTCTGGATCCTGTGATGTGAGGCAGGGAGCAGATAACTGATGCGACGGATGGGCACGGAGCTGGCAGTGCTGAGCCTGACCTGGAGAGGCCTTCACCTTACTCCATATTCAGCATCATTGTCAGGCTCATCATATGGCTTATTTTAGTGTCTCTCCGCCGTTCATCTCTCACAGGAGGTGGCTTGGTCACAACACCCCCACAGCCTACGCCTGCTCCATCACATTAGTTCATATCTAGCTGAAGGAGATCAGAACTGCTCTCTCTCTACATGGCAGTGTCGGCTGGAACCCGCATGGGGGGGGGGGGGGGGTT
>BLSH010146768.1:60352-80486 GCA_018402905.1 Glandirana rugosa
CTATATATCTTAGGGGGTTCTGTGCTTGGGTGTGGGGGTTGTTGTGATGTTAGTTCTTGTCTAAAATTCAGACTGTCCCTCCCCACAGGCTCCAGCAGACACTGCCTTGTAGAGAGAGAGCAGTTCTGGTCTCCTTCAGCTGGCTACGAACTAATGTGATGGAGCATGCATAGTCTGTGGAGGTGTTGTGAAGCACTGTCAGGCTATGTCTGTGTTCTATAGTGGATGTGTAGAGTAGCTGGGACAGGGACTGGGACTGTTCTGCAGCTGTTAGCCTCAGGTGAACAGAATCCCTGGTTCCCTATCTAGTATTACTCTCAGCCCTCCCTTCGCTGTGGTGCTGTCATCTGCGGGTATATAGAATCCCATGCACAGTGATTGTACATCCCATGCACAGTGACTGGCTCTGCGATCTGCAGATGTGTGGGATATAATACACTGTATATGATATAATGTATTGAATCTGTGATCTGCAGATGTATAGAATCGCAATACATTATGCACCGTGCATTGGATTCTATATATCTGCAGATCACAGATCCAATACATTATATTATATACAGTGCATTATATCACATACATCTGCAGATCACAAAGCCAATATATTATATTAAACACTGTACATAGGATTCTATGTATTTACAGATCTGTGGTGCTGTATACCCCTACCTGTGGTGCTGTATATACCCCTATCTGTGGCACTGTATATCCCTATCTGTGGTGCTGTATATACCTCTATCTGTTGTGCTGTATATACCCCTATCTGTGATGCTGTATAGCCCTATCTGGTGATGCTCTATATACCCCTATGTGTGGTGCTGTATATACCCCTATCTGTGGAGCTGTATATACCCCTATCTGTGGTGCTGTATGTACCCTTATCTGTGGTACTGTATGTACCCCTATCTGTGGTGCTGTATATACCCCTATCTGCGGTGCTCTATATACTCCTATCTGTGATGCTGTATATACCCCTATCTGTGATGCTGTATACCCCTATCTGGTGATGCTCTATGAACCCCTATATGTGGTGCTGTATATACCCCATCTGTGGTGCTGTATATACCCCTATCTGTGGTGCTGTATACACTCCTATCTGTGGTCCTGTGTATACCCCTATCTGTGATGCTGTATATACCCCTATCTGTGATGTTGTATAACCTATCTGGCGATGCTGTATACCCTATCTCGTGATGCTAGGCTGTATACTCCTGACACAATGGGTGGAATCTCTAAGGGGTGGGGCTTATGAGAAGTGGGAGGGGTCAAAAAGGACCATCTAGTGATGCTGTATACCCCTCTCTAGTGATGCTGTATACCCCTATCTGGTGATGCTGTATACCCTATCTGGCGATGCTGTATACCCTATATGGTGATGCTGGGCTGTATACTCCTGACACAATGGGTGGAATCTATAAGGGGTGGGGCTTATGAGAAGTGGGAGGGGTCAAAAGGACCATCTGGTGATGCTGTATACCCCTCTCTAGTGATGCTGTATACCCCTATCTGGTGATGCTGTATACCCCTGACACAATGGGTGGAATCTATAAGGGGAGGGGTCAAAAAAGAAGGGCGTGGTCTGGCGCACCCCATCCTAAAATTTCACCAACCGCCACTGATACCAAACCACCGTCTTTCCTTAGACCCTATAAAACAGAGAAATCTCCCAAACGCATACAATACATGCAAAAAGAATGTCCATACTGTAGTAAAGTGGTTGTAAACTCTCACACATACCCAGTAAAGTGAATAGCCTCAGATGATACACAGAGATGAAACAAATCATTCCTACATACATTTTACTTGTTTAACTGCTGTCTTCCCCGCTCTATACCCTTTCAAAAGTGCAGATCATGTTAAAAATCTTTCTTCATCTGTCAGCAGCAGAGAAGAGGGCAGAGAGCCTGCAGTTATACTGTGTGAGAGCTGATTGCTAGGTCGGAAAAAGACCAGGGGCTCTAGCCCGAAAAAATGCAGCGCACAATGCATGATGTAGCGAAAATGGGTGTGGTCTAAACTAAATGTTGGCCATGGCTTTAGGGGGTGTGGCTCGCGTCTGAGTTGAATGAGGGATGGAGGAAGGAAGAAAGAAAGAGATAGGGAGGGAATGGAAGAGAAGGAAGGAAAGAAGTCGGGATGGAGGGACACCAGGCCCAGATCCTACACCGCAATAGCAATATGTGTATTCCAGAAAGGTTAACAATCAGCAGATAAAGATATTCCAAACACCTGGTGTTAGCACTTCAATCATCCCGGCACCATGGTTGTTATGGTGTCAGGATGATTGAAGTGCATTATTACTATAATTACATTGTAATATAAAATGAAATAGTTCAACTCACCAAATGCAGAATCAGTGGGAGCCCCGAGCGTGTCACTTGCCACTGTTGCCCACTACAAAATGCCATCAGGTGCCCCCAGCGGAGTCCCTCCTTACATCAGGTGTCTCCAGCGGAGTCCCTCCTTTCATCAGGTGCCCCCAGCGGAGTCCCTCCATCCATCAGGTGCCCCCAGCGGAGTCCCTACTTGCATCAGGTGCCCCCAGCGAAGTCCCTCCTTCCATCAGGTGCCCCCAGCGGAGTCCCTACTTCCATCAGGTGCCCCCAGCGGAGTCCCTCCTTCCACCAGGTGCCCTCAGTGGAGTCCCTCCTTCCATCAGGTGTCCTCAGCAGAGTTCCTCCTTACATTACAGGTGTCCCCCCCCCAAGAGTGTCCCTCCTTACACTGGTGTGCCCAAGCGGAGTGTCCCTCCCTCAGCCTCACCATGCCCATATGCAGCCATCATGTGCCCATCTGTAACCATCATGTGCCCATATGCAGCCATCATGAGCCCATCTGTAGCCATCATGTGCCCATCTGTAGCCATCATGTGTCCATCTGTAGCCATCATGTGACCATATGCAGCCATCATGTGCCCATCTGTAGCCATCATGTGTCCATCTGTAGCCATCATGTGCCCATCTGTAGCCATCATGTGCCCATCTGTAGCCTCCCCTCATCAGTGCCCATATGCACCCTCGCCAATGTGTGGATTACTCTCAGCAGATCAGCGGTCTCCCGCTGTGTTACCATAGAGCAGGGATCTGAAATATCTGGCGGTCGGCCACTGTAGCAAAGCTCCGCCTCCTAGACATAATAGACGGAACACTGTTTCAATTTCCCGGAATTGGACAGTGTTCCGTCTATCACGTCTAGGAGGTAGAGCTTTGCTACAGTGGCCGGCCGCCAGATATTTCAGATCACTGCTCTATAGTGACACAGCGGAAGATCGCTGTGATGTGATTAAGCGTAGGGAGGGAAGGAGGTCACTCTGCACAAGAATCGGCCCTGGGCGCCGCTGCAGCCACAGCTGAAAGCGGCCCCAGGGCAGTCCAGACCTGCCTGCGGCTCTGAAAAGCCCCCCGCTTGAGGCTCTGACAAGCCGCCCGTTCGCAGCTCTGACAAGTCGCCCGCTCGCGACTTGATAGAACGGTGGACCCGCCATTAGGGACCCCTCAGGACACTCGGGGCTGTGGGCGTGACATTCGGGGCTGCAGCCCTGATAGCCACCCCCTTGCGACGCCCCTGATTCTGAGCATGCCTGTTTTGCACATACAACTTTGTTGGACCAACTTCTCTGTACACACAGTACAACAGTCATACAACCGCTTGTTGTACAACCAAAGATTTCTAGTCTGCTCATCCAACTTCAGTTGTACGATGGCTGTTGTAAACGCGTGTAATAACGGTCGGATGATCGTACAACAAGCTGGTTGTATGACCGTTCTTGTACAACCATTGTACCATGTGTATGGGGCTTTAAGCCCCATACACACACGGTACAACGGTTGTACAACCGAAGGGCCTGGTTTGAAATTTTTTCAGTAATTTTTCTGTATATTGCCGGGAACCGGCAATACATTACAGCCGCGATAATAAATGACAATTTTTCTTTGGAAATGTCATTTTGCTCTGGCTATGTTCTAAACATCACAGAGGTGCACCCTGTTACAGGCAGACTAAGGGACCCCCCCCCCCCCCCGGCATGATATTTAAAGAAATTTCTCAGTTTTATTGTTTCACTTTAAGCATTATTAAAATCCCTGCTCCTAAAAAAACTATTGATTTAAAAACTTTTTTTGCTTTGATACATGTCCCCTAGGGCAAGACCCGGGTCCCCATACATTTTTTATGACAATAAATTGCATATTAGTGTGAAAAACCAAATTAAACCGTGTTCTACTATTAAAAATTATATATAAAGTGCAATATGCAAAACACAAATACTCAATAACAGTGATGGTGCAGTGCTTATAGCTTGTAAATCTCAGAAAACATGATAATATTCTATCAAGTGCCATATAATAGTTCATATCAAATGTCTTTGTGAACATCCATGCAATCAATGGACCATCCAAAAGGGAGAAAGGGTGACAAAGGAGAATCTTCCACCATAGTTACATAGCTACATAGTTACATAATTAGTCAGGTTGAAAAAAGACACAAGTCCATCTAGTTCAACCAAAAAAAACAAAAACCCCAAAAAAAAAAAAAAAAAATAAAACAGAAAAATGATATAACACCATACAATCCCTTATACAATCCTTCACCCACAGTTGATCCAGAGGAAGGCAAAAAACCCCAGCAAAGCATGATCCAATTTGCTATAGCGGGGAAAAAAAATTCCTTCCTGATCCCCCGAGAGGCAATTGGATTTACCCTGGATCAACTTTACTTAAAAATATTAGTACCTAGTTATATTATTTACATTAAGGAAAGAATCCAGGCCTTTTTTAAAGCAATCTACCGTGCTGGCCAAAACTACCTCTGGGGGGAGTCTATTCCACATTTTCACAGCTCTGACTGTGAAGAAACCTTTCCGTATTTGGAGATTAAATCTTTTTTCCTCTAGACGTAAACAGTGCCCCCTTGTCCTTTGTGATGACCTTAACCACCTCAGTACTGGGAACGAAAACCCTCTTTCTGTCCAGGCCATTTTCCAGCTTTAAGCGCTATCACACTTTGAATGACAATTACTCAGTCATGCAACACTGTACCCATATGAAATTTGCATCCTTTTTTCACACAAATAGAGCTTTCTTTTGGTGGTATGTAATCACTAGTGGGTTTTTTATTTTTTGTGCTATAAATAAAAAAAATTTGCAAATTAGTAATTTTTCTTCATAAATTTTGGCCAAAATTTATACTGCTACATATCTTTGGTAAAAATAACTAAAATCTGTGTATATTACTGGTCCTTGTGAAAATTATAGAGTCTACAAACTATGGTGCCAATCATTGAAAACTGATCACACCTGATCACACCTGATGTACTGAAGGCCTGTCTAATTTCTTGAGACACTAACAAGTCAAGAAAGTACAAATACCCCCCAAATGACCCCTTTTTGGAAAGTAGACATTCCAAGGTATTTAGTAAGTTGCATGGTTAGCTCTTTGAAGTTGTAATTTTTTCCCACAATTCTTTGCAAAATGAAGATTATTATTTTTTTTTTTTTACAAAATTGTCATATTAATACGTTATTTCTCTCACATGGCATATGTATACTTGCAACTACACCCCAAAACACATTCTGCTACTCCTGCTGAGTATGGAGATATCACATGTCTGAGACTTTTTCACAGCCTGACCATATACAGAGGCCCAACATTCAGGGAGCACCATCAGGTATTCGAGGGACACAAATTAAACATCTAATGTCATGACGACCTATCACACTTTTGAAGGCCCCGTAGCACCATTGTCCTAATGGAATTGCCCACAAAATGACAATTTTGGAAAGCAAACACCCCAACATATAATATATGAGGCATAATGAGTCTTTTGAATGGTTCATTTTTTTACAGAAGTTTTTGGAAAATGTGTAAAAAAATGAAAACGCATTTTGTTTTACACAAAGTTGTCCATTTATAAGATATTTCCAACACATATCATGTACATAGCAAAAATGACACCCCTAAATACATTCTACTACTCCTCCTGGGCATGGTAATACCACATGTGTGAGACTTTTACACAGCCTGTCCACATACAGAGGCCCAACATTGAACTAGCACCTTCAGACGTTCTACGAGCATAAATTGCACATCTCATTTGTCAACCACCTATTACAATTTTGAAGGTCCTGGAGCACCAGGACAATGGAATTGCCCACAAAATGACCCCATTTTGGAAAGCAAACACCCCAACGTATAATCTATGAGGTCAGGGTAGATATCCCCAATCAATACCCATTACTAAGAAAATTAAATTGGACTGTCACGACACCAAATATACATGAGGGGTAACAAAATAGGTTAAAATATATAGAAATTTTATTCTGAATACATTATTAAAATCAAGTAGTGGTGGTTACATATACAACATTATTGGCACCATTACACATCATACCCCCACCCACAGATAAGTGGAGAGAGGAAGAAGCATTCAATTGGTGTCAGGATATAGATATCATAGTTCCTCTACATGTTTCGCGACAGAGCGCTTCTTCAGGAGGGATATCTATAGGGATTAATGGTATAAGATTATACAATTTAATAACGTAACAATGTTCACAGTAGCTATCCATGTGGACAAGCCATGATATTTAACAATTTCAGGGGAATTTTCAATAGAATAGTTATGGCTGAACTTACCCAGGTGCCAAGTCGGGCCGCAGGGAGCCCAAGCGTACCTATAATACTCCTTGTCGGCAAGAATGGGGCTGGTCAATGTGGGTTCGTGTGGGTATAGTTGACTACCTAGATACGAATGGTAACTTTAAATCTTGGGGTACAAGAATGCCAATAGATAAGGGGATAAAGACGTTCTAGACGTAGTGGGGGGCTTTCTCCAGCCTCCCCTAAGAAGGGTAAAAAAAACCCCAAAGGTAATACTTCACAGGCACCAAGCACGTCCTCCACAGATCACACTAATCCCTCATCACTACACAATGTCATTCCTCGAGTATTGGGATCTCCCCTACTTAACACTAGACCTTATAGGATAGACTCTGAATCTACTGATTCGGCTTCACAAGCAACAGAGTAAATTAGATACCTTTGTGCGTAAACCCATACATGCACCCCAACAACCACCTAACCCTGGGATGCCGGTGCACCAGAATGCTACCGGCACTCCCCAGGGATCTTCTACCTGACAATTGGACATTGTCAACCTTAGACCCTTCACTTTTTCTCCCGATGAAACCTCTGTCTTACAACTAGGCCTGGGTTTTTGCCCACTAGAATCTATACAGGTTACAGAAACCATCAAGGATTTATACCTGTTTGCCCGCAATTTAACCTTTCGCTATATTTTTGATAGCGACCTAAATAACATTAACCTAGAGAGTGAGTTGACCGAGCGCACCCGACACTTCACAATGGAGGAGTGCCGGGCGCTCAGGGATCTCATGCTCCTATACGATGAGGGGCCAGGTGATGGAGAGACGGATCCGATTTCGGATCAGGTCCCGTCTGGGTCTCAGCCTTCCTTGCTGACCCCGGAGGAGGCCTGTGCCGTTCCCCTTCCCCCTCCCCGCCCACAATCACCCTATGCCCACCCTTGGCATCATCTCTCCCTCCGACTAGGCCTTTACCCAAATTTAAAAATTTAAAAATAAAATTGACTAAGTTCCCGGATTTAATGACATGCCCGACCATCTGGGCTTTTCTCCAGCATGTAGTGAAAGATCTCAAACGCCAGAAATGGGACTCTTTTAAACCGAACTTAACAGCCTCACAGTTACAAGCCCTCAGACAAGGGTGGAAATATCGTGATAATGACCCATGATCAGTACCAATCCATGTGCAAGGAGGTATTAAAAAATTCTAAATGGTATCAACCTATTCCATTAACGACCACTGCACAGTTCACCCAGGAATTCCGGGAACTATGTACCCGTGCCTACTGGGATGGACTAATAGACCAGGACACGTTACACTATCTTGTGATCAAACATCCTTGTATCCCAACTTTTTACACTCTACCTAAGACTCACAAAAACCTGCAAAATCCTCCTGGCAGACCGTTTGTCTCCGGCATTGGATCCCTCACGGATAATTCCAGTAAGTTCATTCATGCACACCTTATGCCCCATGTACTAGGACTTCCCTCGTACATAAGTGACACCACGGATTTACTTAAACACATTGAGGGGATTCAGGTCCCTCGAGACTCCCTTCTCATGGCGGTGGATATAGAAGTTCTGTATTCCAGCATCCCCCACGAGCAGGGAGTCTCGATGGCTGAATCCTTTCTAATGGAGCAGGACCACAACACATGGCCCCTGAATAGTTTTATCTTAGACCTTTTGTGGTTCATATTGACCCGCAACTACTTCTTATTCAACAAACAATGCTATTTACAGATTCAAGGGGTGGCCATGGGGACCTCCTGCACACCATCATATGCTAACCTATACCTGGGGGGCTGGGAGAGGAGTGTGTTCTCAGACGAAAGGCTAACGGAGTTTCTACCATTTGTTTTAATTTGGTACAGGTTCATCGATGACCTGTTTCTTGTATGGACAGGGTCTCGTGACCTTCTATTGGAGTTCATGCACATCTTATACTCCAATGGATTAAACTTACACTGTACATATCATGTGAGTGAAACCCAAATCTCATTCCTGGATCTTCTGATCAATAAGGATTGCTTTGAACAGGACACCTCAGTACCAATTTATACCAGAAGCCCACGTCCGGGAACACACTCCTCAATGCCTCCAGTGGACACCCCAGGCCCCTTGTGCATAGTATTCCCTATGCACAATATCTCCGCCTTCAGAGAAATTGTGAGAGAGAGGAAGACTTCCGAACACAGGCTCTGACCTTTTACGGGACCGCCTACTTCGGAGGGGATACTCTCGCTCAAACCTTAGGAAGGCCTTTAACCGAGCACATGCTCGAACTAGATCGTCCCTCTTGTATACCACCCCACGACCTTCTCAACCGGATACAGTTAAGATTGTTACTCCCTTCTCCGTGCACCATGATCAACTTAGACAGACGTTGTCACGACATTGGCATCTCTTACGTGACCATCACATATTAAACAAATACATTAGATCCACCCCAGAGCTGGTCTTTCGGCGGGCCAGATCTCTACGTGATCGTCTTACCTCTAGCCATTACCGTACACCAGATTATAGCCCCCGTGGCCGACGGGGTACTTCACCCTGTGGGTCATGCCCCAGATGGCCCTGGGTTGCCAATGTTCAAAACTGCACGCTACCCAATGGAGAGAGTTTCTCTCCCAAATTTTCGGCTAGTTGCTACACAACAGGGGTTGTACACCTCATGATTTGCAAATGCCATGCGTTCTATGTTGGCAAAACGATCAGGGAACTGCAACAACGCATAGGTGATCACATTTATTACTCTAGTAATGGCAAATTGATGACCATTGGCCATCATATCGACCTGTACCACAAATTCCACCCACACGCAGTACAATTTTTTGTGCTGGATGTGGTGCCGGCCGATCCCAGGGGTGGAGACCGTGACAGGACTCTCCTCCAGCGTGAGACCCTGTGGATCGAGCGCCTTGGCGCGGTGTCCCCACCCAGGACTCAACGAGGTTAACTCCTATAAACCCTTTTTATAGTATACACATATGCCCCTAATCTTCTCCCTGTGTGAAGCGCGATTGGGACTGCTGTTTGCTACGCTAATTCATTAATTTGAGCCACCATTGACCATTTCCTTGACTTCTCTGCTCCGGCAGAGACCTGTATGTCTGACTATATCCTCCCCCCCCCCCCCCTCTATGAATGTACCTGGACTTCTTTATCTGGGTAAAATTATTCTAGGTTATTTGCCATTTTTGTACTTAAATGCACTACATATGTATAGCACAAATTATGTTTGATATGTATTTGTACCATTTTTGTGTGATATGTTGTTTTTACTTTTTCCTGTATTCTAATTTGGCTGATCTTGTCCAGTTGCCTGAATGGTCACAAGAAGGCGCCTGTATACTGTGTGCTCCATCAGCAAGAATGCGACGTCCCTAGAGCATGCTGCTTGCCGTATGACACGGCATGCCCGCTCTTGCACTGCTCCCTGTTTTAGGCTGCCTTGCCCTTTAGACATAGCGGTGAACAGTGCGCGCTCAACTACCCTGCGCGCGCGCACTGTGGGACGGCGGACCAGGTGACGTCACATCCCGCGCCGGCGGAGTGGATGTGCGTCATCTGTTTGGGCTATAAGCAGGATGCCCCTGCTTTTCGGCCAGTGTGGAAATGATCCCATTGGTAGGTGACTTTACATTTTCTAGCAGGAGCCGCACGGCGGACGCCGTAACTGGTGCCGCCTCGCTATATTGCTACCCTGCTATTTAAATATTTGGAATCCTCTATTTAGTTTTAACCTTTCTATTTTCTTAGAACGTGAATACCAGCCTGACCTTGTATGACTCAGGTCCTGACTTCACTTCACCATATTCCCATACCACCATTGGTCCTTAGCGTCTGTGGCACCATTACCCTGGGATTCTTGTAAGCCTGTGTGTTATGGTACCAGGTAATCATTTATCCCTTTGCCAGCATTAGACATTTATGGGGTGCACCTCCCCCCACAACCCTTCACGTGGTGGTTTCCTGGCCCCTTTTCCCTCCCCCCCTTTTTTACTTTCCCCCCACGGTCCCCCGCCTTTTCCTCTCCCTCCCTCCCCTCCCTCCCCCCCGGTCCCCTTCTTTTTCCTTTTCCCCCCTCCCCTTCCCTCCCTTCCCCCCTCCCCTCACCTCTTCCTTCCTTTCTTCCCCCCTTCTCCTCCCCCCCTTCCCCCCCTCCCTTTCTCCCTCCCCTGTCCTCCCTCCCCCTTTTTTCCCCCTTTCCCGTTCCTACCCTCTCCTGTTACCCCCCTTCCCTCCTCCCCCCTCCTTCCCTCCCTCCCCCCTTCCTTCTTTTCCCTTCCATCTTCCTCCCTCCCCCCCTTCCTTCCCCTACCCCCCTCCCCCCCCTTCTTTTTCCTCCCCTTCTTTATCCCGTTATCTATTGGCATTCTTGTACCCCAAGATTTAAAGTTACCATTTGTATCTAGGTAGTCAACTATACCTACATGAACCCACATTGACCAGCCCCATTCTTGCCGACAAGGAGTATTATAGGTACGCTTGGGCTCCCTGCGGCCCGACTTGGCACCTGGGTAAGTTCAGCCATAACTATTCTATTGAAAATTCCCCTGAAATTGTTAAATATCATGGCTTGTCCACATGGATAGCTACTGTGAACATTGTTACGTTATTAAATTGTATAATCTTATACCATTAATCCCTATAGATATCCCTCCTGAAGAAGCACTCTGTCGCGAAACATGTAGAGGAACTACCATATCTATATCCTGACACCAATTGAATGCTTCTTCCTCTCTCCGCTTATCTGTGGGTGGGGGTATGATGTGTAATGGTGCCAATAATGTTGTATATGTAACCACCACTACTTGATTTTAATAATGTATTCAGAATAAAATTTCTATATATTTTAACCTATTTTGTTACCCCTCATGTATATTTGGTGTCGTGACAGTCCAATTTAATTTTCTTAATGGGTATTGATTGGGGATATCTACCCTGACTTCTATCTTCTTGACCTACTATGGATGAGACACCCTCAACCTCTTTTAATGCATAGGTGGTCCCTAGAAGTACACTATTGTATAATCTATGAGGCATAATGAGTCTTTTGAACATGTAATTTTTTTACAGAAGTTTTTGGAAAATGTGGAAAAAAAATGAAAACACATTTTTTTTACACAAAGTCGTCCTTTTATAAGATATTTCCAACACATAGCATGTACATAGCAAAAATGACACCCCAAAATACATTCTGATACTCCTCCCGAGTATGGCGATACCACATGTGTAAGACATTTACACAACCTGGGCACATACAGAGGCCCAACATCCAAATAGTATCATCAGGCGTTCTGAGCATAAATTACACATATAACTTCCTGAGAACCACACATCATCAAATAGCATGTACATACTAAGAATTACACTCCAAAATAATTTTCAGACGGGGGAATGTTGTCCGGGAAGAGGCTCTCATGACCGCATCAGAGCGAAGGTTTTCTGGCGGGGCTTTCTGGATAAATAAGGGATGTGACAACTTCTTCTATGAATTTTAGGAAGGTGGCGGGGTTTTCTGTGGATTTAGTGAAGATTATGTAGGCGTTATACATGGCCAAATTAATTAGATAAAATGCTATCTTCTTGTACCAAAAGCGGAAACTCCTTATTGCCAAATAGGGTTGAATCATTTGGTCATTGAAATCCACCTCCCCCATGTAGAGATTGTAATCTTGGACGCAAGTTGGCTTTTCAATGGGACCTCTTCTTCTTTGAACCTCGACTGTGGTGTCATCATGGATGGTGGACATCATGTGCACATTTTGGTTATCCTTCCACCTCAGGCTGGGTTCACACCTATGCGAATTGGATGCGGCTTAAACCACATCCAATTCGCAGAACACTTGAAACCACATTGTTTTCAAGGTGTACCGTTCACATATGTGCTTTGCATTCGCACTCTGCATTGCTCAGAAAATGTGTGCAAATTCCCAGCCTGTTGTGTTCAATGGGAGCGCATCTAACACGGAGATGCACTCCGCACTGAATGGGGATATTTTCCCCTGATTGGTGCCCCTCCCTCCCCTCGCAGCTGCTGCACTGTGAGAATGGAGAGGAGCCACCGAACGGCAGCTCCGCCCCATCTCGGCAGCAGACAGGCTGGAATTCGCACCGGACTGGTGTGAATCCAGCCTCAAGGCCAGCACTTTGTTGCATCGCAACGTTGCTCTTTCCCCCTTTCGCAATTTCTTGTTCACTATAGATTATGGGAAGCCCTTCCTATTGTTTCTTATGGTTCCGCAGGCCAGGGTTTTAACAATGTAAAGATGCTTGAAAAGGGGCAAACTGGTGTAAAAATTGTCAACATATATATGGTATCTTTTGTTGAGCAGTGGGTAGGCCAGGTCCCATACAATTTTATCAGATGTGTCCATGTAGGTAGTGCACTCAGGGGGCTGGAGCTGGGAAGGTCTTCCTTCATCATATATGTGAAATGCATACATATATCCCGTGGCTCTCTCACAAAGTTTATATAATTTAACTCTGTATTTGGCCCTTTTGCTAGGAATATATTGCTTTATTCCTAGTCGGCCTGAAAAGGGTAGTAGGGACTCATCCACACAAATAAGCTGCTTGGGGACATAGAGTTCTGAAAATCGTTGGGAAAAGAAATTCATGAGTGGCCGAATTTTATTTAATTTATCGACATTTGGATGATTACGGGGAGGGCAGAGAGTGGCTGAAATGGAGGAAGCGCATTATCATTTTGTAAATGGCCATGTGGTGGATGGGGTGGGTGGACCAGTAGGCATTTAGTTCATTTTTTTGTAATCCCCATGTTTATGGTGAGGCCCATAAACACTTTGAGCTTTTCCAACGTCAAATCTCTCCATTCAAATGGACGGGCATATGATGATTGAGGGTTGTTTGAAATAAATTGCTGGGCATATAAATTGGTCTTGTCCACGATAAGCTGAAGAAAAGTGTTGGGCAAAAATAGAGAAAAAAAAAAATTTCTTTGAAATCTTGGATATTGACCTGCACACCTGGTGGTATGGTGAAAGGGGGAATTCTTACTGCTCCCGAGCTGGAAGGCAGGCATGTTGGGTTGGCAAGACCATCTGGGAGGTATGTAGCAGCCCTGGCTCTTGGGGGACGTGATACTCCAGTACTGGTACTTGGGCGTGATGTGGCAGCGCTGGTACTGGGCATTTGTTCCTGGGGCCTATCGCTGGCGGCAGCGCTGGCTCTGGGCCTCGGAATGGGATCCTAGTTGCTAGCGGCAGTGCTGGTACTTGGCCTGGCAATGTGATCCTGGTTGCTGGCAGCTGCCTGGTTTCCAGAGTGCCGTGCCCTTTTAGAAGTGACCCATTCTTCCTCTGATTCATTTTCTGATACGCTGCTGCCAATTAGTTCAAATGCAGAATCTGTTTCGGAATCAGAATAGTTATCAGATTCTGATGAGAGCTCCCCGTTGCTCTCATCAGTCATGGAGGGGACCTGGAATGCCTCTTCACTGGTATAAACTATTTTTGACATGGCTGTGTGATGGGTGGCAAGTGACGGTCGCTGATGGACTGTGCGACAGGTGGCGGATGGGTGGCAGGTGACGGTCACTGATGGGCTGTGCTATGGATGGCAGGTGAGGTTCACTGATGGGCTGTGCGATGGATGGCAGGTGACTTTCACTGATGGGTGATGATGGTCACTGAGGGTGATTGGCGATGGTCACTGATGGGTGACAGGTGGTGGTCACTGATGGGTGATGGGTGCTTGGTGGTGGTCACTGATGAGGGACGGGTGTTTGGCAGTGGTCATTGATGGGTGATAGGTGGTGGTCACTGATGGGTGACGGGTGACAGGTGGTGGTCACTGATGGGTGACAGGTGGTGGTCACTGATGGGTGACAGGCGGTGGTCATTGATGTGTGACGGGTAACTGGTAGTGGTCACTGATGGATGATGAGTGACTGATGGTGGTCACTGATGGGTGACGGGTGACAGGTAGTGGATACTGATGACAGGTGGTGGTCACTGATGGGTGACGGAACAGGTGGTGGTCACTGATGGGTGATGGGTGACTGATGGTGGTCACTGATGGGTGACTGACGGTGGTCACTAATGGGTGACGGGTGACAGGTGGCGGTCACTGATGGGTGACAGATGACAGGTGGTGGTCACTGATGGGTGACGGATGACAGGTGGTGGTCACTGATGGGTGACAGGCGGTGGTCACTGATGTGTGATGGATGTCTGGTGGTGGTCACTGTTGAGTGACGGGTGACAGGCGGTGGTCACTGATGGGTGATGGGTGACAGGCAGTGATCAATGATGGGTGACAGGTGGTGGTCACTGATGGGTGATGGGTGACAGGCTGTGGTCACTGATGGGTGACGGGTGACAGGCGATGGTCAATGATGGGTGACAGGTGGTGGTCACTGATGGGTTATGGGTGCTTGGTGGTGGTCACTGATGAGTGACGGGTGTATTGGCAGTGGTCATTGATGGGTGATAGGTGGTGGTCACTGATGGATGACGGGTGACAGGTGGTGGGCACTGATGGGTGACGGATGACAGGTGGTGGTCACTGATGGGTGACAGGCGGTGGTCATTGATGTGTGACGGGTAACTGGTAGTGGTCACTGATGGATGATGGGTGACAGGTGGTGGTCACTGATGGGTGTTGGGTGACAGGGAGTGGTCACTGATGGGTGACGGTGACAGGCGGTGATCACTGATGGGTGGTGATCACTGATGGGTGACGGGTGACAGGTGGTGGTCACTGATGAGTGAAGGATGACAGGTGGTGGTCACTGATGGGTGACAGACGGTGATCACTGATGGGTGATAGGTGGTGGTCGCTGATGGGTGACGGGTGACAGGTGGTGGTCACTGATGGGTGACAGATGACAGGTGGTGGTCACTGATGGGTGACAGGCGGTGGTCACTGATGTGTGATGGGTGTCTGGCGGTGGTCACTGATGAGTAACGGGTGACAGGCGGTGGTCACTGATGGGTGACGGGTGACAGGCGGTGATCACTGATGGGTGACAGGAGGTGCTCACTGATGGGTGACAGGTGGTGGACACTGATGGGTGACGGATGACAGGTGGTGGTCATTGATGAGTGATGGGTGAGAGGTGGTGGTCACTGATGGGTGACAGGCAGTGATCACTGAGGGTGACAGGTGGTGGTCACTGATGGGTGACAGGCGGTGGTCATTGATGGGTGACAGGCCATGGTCACTGACGGGTGACAGGTGCACTAAAGGTCACTGATGACAGGTGCACTTTATTGGGGCAGATGTGGTGACTGTTGGGTGACAGGTGCAATGGGGGCAGGGGTGATGTGGCAGGTGTTGTGCTTGTACAGTACAGACACAGATCGGTAACTCACTGATCCAGGGTCTCCTCTCCTCACACTGGAAAGGGTGTGTGAGGAGAGAAGAGCTGGTAACAGCTAGTTACCGCTCCGTGTTTACATTTGTGATTGGCTGTGAATGGATCACATGGTAACAGCTGCTGGCCAATGGCTGTTTTTGACTGTTGGTGGCAGGCAGTATTCCTGGGAACACACCGCCACCGACATATACGCGCAGCGCGCTCCCGATCGTGCGCATGCACCGTGTTAACAGCCGTGCCCAATGGCTGTTCACCTCCGTCGGTGACGAGCTGTGTCCTGGGGACACGTCGCCACCGACAGAGCCAGGATGCGCGCACCCGATCGCGCACAATCCCGGCTTAAAGGACCAACATCATATGACGTCCGCCTGGAACAAGAGCCATACCGCTCCGCTGTCATTTGAGGGTGGGCGGACAGCAAGCGGTTAAAGTAAATAACTCCACACCAAGTTCACTATATGGACCACTTAAGTATTTGTACATGTTGATCATATCCCCCTTAATCTCCTCTTCTCAAGAGAGAATAAATTCAGTTCCTCTAATCTTTCCTCATAGCTCAAAAAGGAGACACACTAGTTTTCACACCCTGCTCACCAGATATCCAGGATGCCTGTTATGGGGATCTTATGCTCTCATGTGAGGAGACAACAGCTGCAAAAACAGGGTGACAGGATTCCTCCACCGAGAGGGGACACCCTACTCACCAGACTTCCAGGATCCCTATTACGGGGATCATCAGCGCCCAGATAGGATAGTAATGACAGCAGGTGCTGGTCTTCCACTATTTGCAAGAGGTGCTCCAAATTTCCGATATGTGTAAAAAACAGGCTTCCATAGTGTAAAACTGCTACTTACTTTATGTTAAAAACGCATAGGTAAAACAAAACAAAATTGTCGATAAAATGTATATGCATGGAACCAGGGGACGCCGGCCGCGTACCTCCTGTGTTCCAACGAGCGGAAGTGGCATACCGTGTTCACGCTGCCCTACACCGTTTTGTCAGTCATGCTGACATCATCAGGGGTCACGTGACCGGGGAAGGTCACTTCCCTCATATACACACAAGTCACTCGTGATTAGAACCGCCCCAGTTACAAGTAATCCATCTGCAAATGTCCAAATGACATAGATGCATGCCAAAACATTAACAGGGCGGGGATGAAGAATTAATGCTATACACCATCTGTATTTAAAATTTTAAATTAACCACTTCAGCCCCGGAAGGATTTCCAGCTTTAGGACCGGAGCCCTTTTTGCGATTTGGCGCTGCGTCGCTTTAACTGACAATTGCGCGGTCGTGCGACGTTGTACCCAAACGAAATTTGCGTCCTTTTTTCCCCACAAATAGAGCTTTCTTTTGGTGGTATTTGATCCCCTCTGCGTCATTTCTGATCGCCGCTAGAAACAAAAGAAGAGCGACAATTTTGCAAAAAAACCCAAATTTCTTACTTTTTGCTAAAATACAAATCCAAAAAAAAAATATAAAAAAACATTTTTTTTCACCGTTTTTGGCCAATTTATATTCTTCCTTATATTTGCGATAAAAAAAAAATCACAATCGCCGTTTATTGATTGGTTTGCGCAAAAGTGGTCGCGTTTACGGATGATGAGAATTCATTTTTGGGGTTTTTATTGTTTTTTTATTTTTTACTAGTAATTGGCGGCGATCTGCGATTTTTAGCGGTACTGCGATATTAGGGCGGACATGTCGGAACGTTTTGACACTTTTTTGGGACCATTGGCATTTATACAGCGATCAGTGCTATAAAAATGCACTGATTACTGTGTAAATGCCATTGGCAGTGAAGGAGTTAACCTGCAGGGGCGCTCTAAGGGTTAACTATGTTCCCTGTGCGTGTTCTAACTGTATGGGGGACTGCCCTAACAGGAGAAGGGAAGTGGTCACAGCCTTCATGTACAGGAAGGCTGTGATCACAGCCCTTCCCCCTCACACAGAGCGGAGGTCCGTGTTTACATACACGGACCTCCGTTCATTCACTCCGGGGGGAGGGCATCGCGGGTAGCCGGCGGCAATCGAAGCCGCCGCACCCGCTCCCTGGCCCCCCCGAACACAGTGAGCTCACTAGGCTCTGTATCGCGGCCTCCGTCGTATGACGGCGATTCGCGTTACAGAGCCACTCTGTCGCCGTCATTTGCCGATCAGCCGTCGGCAAGTGGTTAAATCAAATTCCGAATTTTTATTATACTCGTATGCATATTGGTGTACCTTGTGGATTAACAAGGTAATATGAGTTAAGTGAATTTAAATGAATAAAATAGAATGGAAATCAAGCACTATACTCAGTCTATAGAATTAGTATATGGGAGAGAATTTAATTATCATGCAAGGTCAATATAAATAAAGGTTGAGTGTAATTGAGAGGATTCTTTCCAAAGCTTGAACATTTGTCAGTATTGTATAGCTCACAAATTTTAGATCTATCTGCATTAATTATCAGTAATTGGATAAATAACAGTTCAGATCTATATCTGCATTCATTGCAGCAGGCTGCAGAGTATCAAGTCTATAGATCCACTCATTCCTAGAAAATTCTGTGTCATATTCTCACCTCTCCAGTGAGGTTCTACTTTATCTATACCGAAAAATTTAGCTAGATGTGGATTCTGATCATGATGTAATCTGAAGTGGTTTGAGAGAGTATGCTTCGGGAAGCCCTTTTTTAATATCAATCAGGTGCTCGTTAATACGAACACTAAGGTTCCTAGTTGTACGTCCGATATATTGTAACCCGCATGGGCAGGTCACCATATATGTGACATGGAAGCTTCTACATGTAAAAAATTTGTTAATATTATATATTGCTCCTGTACTATGGGATTTGAACCTCTCTACCTTTCTACCTTCTCTCTTTGTGGTCTTGCAGGCTTTATATTTATTACAATAATAGAAGCCTTTTAGGTCTAGGAAAGTCAGATTTTTTGTAGGGGGGTTGTACACATTAGGAGATAGGCAATATCTAAGGTTTTGTCCTCACCTATATATGAATTTGGGGCGACTTGGGAGTATCCTTGAGAGGGTCTTATCCCTCATAAGTATAGGCCAATGTTTTTTGATTAAACCTTCTAGTGTCTGTATCCTCGTCCATATTTAGTAATTAAGGCCAGTGTTTGTTCGGATGAGCTGGATTTCTTATTATCTTCTAGAAGGTTATTTCTATCCCTTACTAGTATTTGTTCCTGCATCATTCTGAGTGGGGAATCACAATACCCTTTCTCTTTAAACTGATTAATCAAAATCTCGGATTGTTGTTTGTAATACTCTAGGTCATCACAATTCCTCCTAATTCTACTCAACTGCCCTTTGGGGATCCCTCTTAACCACATGGGATGATAACAACTCTCTGTAGGTATAAAACTGTTTCTATCGGTTTCCTTGAAATGTGTTTTTGTGGTAATCTTATTGCCATGTTTCTTAAGTACTAGGTCTAAAAAACTCAACTCATGTGGGCTCCAATTTCCAGTGAAGCTGAGTCCAAAGCAATAGTACTTTTTTTTTTTTTCCCACTCAGATAACCTCACCAAAGGAGTCTATCATAACCAGGGCTGGCCCAAGACATTGTGCTGCCTGGGTCCAAGAATGAAATGCTGCCCCCCCCCCCAAAAAAAAATCACGCCCACCAAAAGGCCCTCACATCCATTATTTTATACTATGATAATTCAAACTGAAATTCAATTTATCAGGAAGTCAGATTTACATGCAATTGCAAAAACACCCCTATTTCCCATCAGGAGCCCCCCCTTAACATCAGGAGCTCCATACTTAGCATCAAGAGTCTCCTTTTACATCAGAAGCCCCACCCCCTTTACATTAGGAGTCCCGCTTTCCATCAGAAGTCCCCCTTTAACATCAGAGCCCCTCTTTAAATCAATAGCCTCCTACTGAACATCAGGGGTCTAACTTTATGTTAGAATCCCTCTTTACATCAGAAGTCCCCTCCTTCACATTAGGAGTTCCCCTTCACATCAGCAGTGGCAATTTAAACCAGGAGCTCCCCCTCACATACCTAATACAGCAGCTGGTCATGCTCTCTAGTAAGTTTATGCCATGGAACCAATCAGAAGCCCTGGAACTGCAGCCACCTTTGTGCAAGTGCCCAGGTCTGGCCCAGGCGAAACATACACAGGCTGGCGAGGTCAACAAGCAGCCCGCCGACCCTG
>BLSH010146768.1:93950-119913 GCA_018402905.1 Glandirana rugosa
GTGCGTCGAACTTGATAAAGTCACGAAGAGACACTTGAGACTCTTATGTATCAATGTATCAACCTAACTAACTATGTAACTATGTATTCTCAGAGTTCACAGAGAAGCACTGAAATAGTTCAAGCTGCGTGTCAACACTCTGTGCCCTGTCTTCTTGTGTACCCCATCTTTGTTAAATTTCCCAACTGCTTAACCAGTGGCGGCTGGTGAGGTTTTAGAATGGGGGGACGCCAGACCCTGCCCTTCCTTTTTGAACCTTCCCACTTCTCATAAGCCCCACCCCTTATAGAATTCACCCACTCTGTCCCCTGTATTCCACTTGCTTCCACCCATAGTGTCAGGAGTATACAGCTCAGCATCTCAGGCAGACTATACAGCCCCAGAAACACATGACAGAGTATACAGCTCAGCATCACAGGACAGAGTATATAGCTCAGCCTCACAGATCAGGGTGTATAGCTCAGCCTCACAGATCAGGGCATATAGCTCAGCCTCACAGATCAGGGTATATGGCTCAGAATTACAGATAGGGTATATAGCTCAGCCTCATAGATCAGGGTATATAGCCCAGCATTACAGGTAGGGTATATAGCTCAGCCTCACAGATCAGGGTATATAGCTCAGCATTACAGATATGGTATAAAGCCCAGCATTACAGATAGGGTATATAGCTCAGCCTCACAGATCCGGGTATATAGCTCAGCATTACAGATAGGGCATATAGCTCAGCATTACAGATAGGTTATATAGCCCAGCATTACAGATAGGGTATATAGCTCAGCATTACAGATAGGGTCTCACGACCTGCTTCCTGATTGGAGGGGAGGGACTTTAGTGTGAAAATAGCGAAAATGAATTTGCTATGGTCACACAATTAGGTGGGATCTCACCGGGTTCCCACCCTTTACTGAAGCCTCTGGCTCTAATCAGGTGCTTAAAAAAACACCCCCACCGTAGGAATCCATGCACCCAACGTCCTGAAAGGGGCCGAATGCATGGATAGGGGGCCGGTGGCAGGGATATGGGGGGGGCGGTGCCCGCGTGCCCTCAACGCAAGGACCGCCACTCTGGGTGAGTGGATTTTGGCTTTAACATTATTGATTAAAAGGTTGAGAAGTTGACGAGTCGATGCTACGAAGGGTGAGCAAGGGGAGCTGAGCAGCTAGAAGTGAAAGCGATTTTGAGGATGAATTGTTCCACAGTACCTGTAGCTACAAAGATCATTAAAGAAAAGAAAATGTAAATATTTTAATGTCCCTAGCCTGGTCACAGTTGCACTTTTCTTTTAAAGATGTCTTAGAAAAAGTTGGTATAAAATAATTGATTATGTTATGCTTATAATGTGACAAGCAGCAATTAAGTGTAGGACTCCAAAAGCTCATATATATATATATATAGTATGAAAGCCACATCAACCTGATTTCAAATAGTTAACAGCCATCAACACTATCACTCAATCATGCTAACACTATGGACACAATAAGTAAAAATATTCTCTGTGCACAACTACTAGTAAAGACTTGACCTCCGTTAAGTTGTTGCTGCTCGCACTATAACGTGTTCCACCTCAATATGAACTAAACAAAATACATAAAAAGCTGCACTTTTTTGTCTCAAAGTCATTACCCCTACTTGACTTTTGTGAGTGCTCCAATAATGAATTAAATAATAACTACTAACACTACTATAAATCAACAAAATGCTCAAAACAACCAATCTCACTGTTGCATTAATCAAATAATGATATGTGCACCCATTTACATTGATGAGTGATAACCCTTTGATAAAGTCATGAGGGCATGTTGAGATATGTCAAGGCGGGGCCTATGACATCATTGAGTCTACCTGGACATGCCACAGGATTGCTGGAAACAGGTGATGCTGAGGTTTAGCCTTAAAGCGCAGTTCCACCCAAAAGTGGAACTTCCACTTATTTGTGTCCTCCTCCCCTCTGGTGCCACATTTGGCACATTTCAGGGGAGGGGGAGCGGATACCTCAGCTGCGGTGCCGACATCGAATTCACCTATCACGTGAGTGTACATATTTTAAGCTTTTTAATAAAGGGATTTTGTGTTATAATGGTAAAGCACTATGCTATTATTTCTTATTTGAGGGGAGGAGCAAGTGAGGCTGTATATTGGTGATGTTTCACACAGGAGAGAGTGGAGAGATCCCCAGGAAAGAGTGGTGAAGCCCTGGGAATAAACCCCTTAAAGGGGAAGGTGCCTTTGACCTATTGTTTGCACTAGTAGGTCCACAAGTTCAGATGAGAGCACATGTTGAATGGTGGTGGGACTCTGTTGATACATGTAAGGCCCCTTTCACACTGGGGCAGGGTGCAGTAGCGGTAAATCGTCGCTAGTCTCAGTGGCGATTTACCGCTGTTATAGCTATGGCGCCACTATACAGGCGGGAGCGTGGTGCTTTTAACCCCCTACAAGGGGTTAAAAAGGGGATAAAAGTGCCGGCGCGCCGCACTTCCAAGGCAGTGTGCAGAGGTGTGCACACATTTTGAAGCGCTGCCCATTGTTTTCAGTGAGCAGGGGCGGTGGAGGAGCGGTGTATCACCGCGCACCGCCCCAAAGATGCTGCTTGCAGGATGTTTTGTAATGTCCTGCAAGCATACCGCCCCAGTGTGAAAGCACTCTGGCCTTCACATTGGGGTGGATTGGGCTGGATTTTTGATGCGCTTTACAGACATTATTTTTAGTTAAATAGCGCCTGTAAAGCACCTAAGTATGAAAGGGGTCTAAAGGATTAAAGAAGTATTTTTCAGCAATTGGAAAATATGAGGGACTTATGTGATGGACATGTTTATATGATTTGTATTATTTTTGTTACTTCAAGGCTAATAAGTATTATTGTCATTCATCAATGTAAATGGGTGCACTATTATTATTTGATGAATGCAACATGAAAGTGGTTCTATACAGTTATTGGGCCGCATTTAATGGGTAGTCTTGCAAAAGCTTTTCATTCATGACATACATGCTAATAAATTGCCCAATAGGCAGTTAATGATTATTATATAAGGAGTACTGTATCAATAATTATAAGGAAGAATACTGTGCTAAAAAAAAAACAAAAAAAAAAAAAACAGAAGTGCAAACACAACATTGAGTAATAGACTTGGAGGATTAAAACGATTAAACCATAGCACTTCTCTTTATTTTCAGATGAACAGGAGCTAGGCTGAGAACATTCAAGAGGAACTGTACTGAGCAAACTAGGAAAGGTAAGCGAGTAGTTCTGCTTATCAGTTGATAATCTGTTGTTTTTTATGATAATCTGAATCTATTGGAGTATATATTTAGTATTATTTTATCACAGTTAACATACTGTGACAACTACCTTTTACAGTCTTAAATGCATCTGTCCTGAGCTTACCTTTAAAAATACATAAATCAACATACTGGCAGCCTCATATGGCAGTATAAATGAAAGAAGAAATCTTAGGGGGTCACAAACGGTACGATTTTCTTTCCTGCAACCATGGGTTTCAGGAATGAATGTCACTTGATTCCGCCATCAACACAATCACTGTTGGGGGAATCCCTCCTGAGGAGCTATTGAGTTCTCCTGGTTGGGTGGAGGGTAGGGGGTTACCGTCTTAGCTGGGAGAACACATTGATTATTGCTAGCAGCTATAGCCGCTGGCAATAATCACATGAAAAATCTGACATGCTGGTTGTACCCAAGTTTATCATTCAATCAACTTGGGTACAATCAACCTGCCAATACATAGTTCGAGTCCCTGCTGAATCAGCAAGATAACCAGCTTTAGTAATGCAGTGGAAAAACCTGTCCTTTTGTATAACAATTTTGCTTTAAATACCGATAAATGTTACCCTACATGGTATTTAGAGGTTAAAGTGTCTAAACATGACTTTTCCTACATCCTGAAAATGTACCTTTACCCTTTCGGATTACTTTTATGTTTAGCAAAAATAACAACCTTTTCAGGTTATAACTTGCTTTTAGAGTTCCTTTCACATAGGCCCCATCTGTTCAGTCCCATTTTTTCAAAGAAAAAATTGATTCAGTTTCCATCAGTTTTTTCATCAGTTTTCAACTCGGTTGAATTCACATCAGTTTGCATCAGTTTTCTTACATCCGTCAGTTGAAGTCCTTAACCACTTGAGTCAATTGTATGTTTATGTTTACATAAATAAAAAATAATTTTAGGCCTGAAGATTACTTAAAACTCCCAAACACTATATATTTTCTGAGAGCAGACACCCTAGAGAATAAAATTGTGGTAATTCCAATTTTTTATGTCACATGATATTAACAGTTTCTGAGATTTCAGATAAAAAATACACAGTTCATTTTAGGGCTTACAAATGCAATAACGTACCCATTTTTTGTGGTAAGATATAAAAAATGAAGTTGCCCGAGTAAATAGATACCCAACATGTCAAGCATTAAAACTTCATGCGCCCGGGAAACAGCGAAAATACGTCAATACCCTATATCAGGGGGTCTCCAAACTTTCAAAACAAAGGGCCAATTTACTGTCCTTCAGACTTTAAGGGGGCCGGACTGTGGCCAGCGGGGATAGAGATTGTTTTGGCGTCAGTGGGAGTAAACAGTACCCCATCTTTGATATTAGGGGCAGAAGAGTGTCTTTGTGGCAAGGGGGGCAATGTGCAAGGAGAGGGGCAGGAGAGGAGATAAACAGTGTTTACAGTGAGGGGGCAGTGTGTACATACAGGTTCCCCTTACTTGTCGGCTCTGAATGTCATTTCCGGCTCTAAATGCAATTGCCGCCTCCTTTGTTTACTTTAGCGCTGGAGAAGGAGCTGTCATTCTGCTTACCGCTCAAGTAAACAAAGGAGCGGGGTCACCCAGTGATGTCGCTGGATGACCCCACCCTAGGGTTGCCACGTCATCCCTTTAATCCAGGACACATACTAATTACACAGGTTCTGTGGCTGATTGAGGTGGTAATTAAACTCACTTGGTGCCTCATCTGCATTAAATCAGCCACAGAACCTGTGTGATTCATGTGTGTCCTGGATTAAAGGGATGATGTGGCAACCCTACCCCACCCCTTTCTCTACTTCAGTGCCTGGGCCAAATGACAGTTCCATGGACCAGGAAAAGGTATTAGCAATTCAAAGGGTTAGGGCTTTTTAGTTAGTTTGGGAGTACAAGATCCAAGGGGACCAGATTTTCAGAATTTCTTTGTGTTTATTAAATGCGATTGCTGTTAATTTCTTATTGGCCATGGTTCTGTTAAGTCGGGAGAGAACTGCATAGATATTCAGTGTAGGGGATTGTCATGAGTGGGCAATTGTCTGTTTTGTGGCATTAAAAATGAAGGTGATCAATCTCACTGATGAGCATGGCACATCAGAGAGGGTTTATTTAATAAACCCTCAATTGGGTCCTTGCATAGGTTGCAGCCCAGAACTGTATATATTAGGGTATAGACCCCGATCCAGAGCCTTTTGACCTTTGGGCATGACCATCAACTCTGGAGTATTGTACCTTCCTGTCCACATGTTCGAAACATAACATATAGGAAAATATTTACAAAAATGTGAGGGGTGTACTCACTTCTGTGAGATACTGTATATATGAAGAATGCGGTGGCTCAAAGTAAAAAATTGAGATGAATGTTTAATGAACCATATATCTATGTCCAATTTCCAAGTAATTTTGACCAAATACATAATTTATCATATAGAAAAGGATATCAAAAATACATACATATATATATATATATATATATATATATATATATATATATACACACATGCATGTGGAGAAAAGAGACATAAAAGATACATTACATATGATGCAGTAATTATAACACATGATTGATGTAAAGCAAACACCATCGAATAAGACAAAATGTAATTGTTGATAGAAAACACGACATTGTTAGCTCTATGAATTTCATGATTTTGGATCACTCTTCAGGAGCAAGCGTGTAATATGAATCTGCAATAAATTGCAAAAATAACTAAATGGTCCAACATGATCGCAAAAAATATATATAAGATTGATCGAAAAGGCATTATTTACTGACAGAATACCCATGTCTCAAAGTTATAATACTGAGGATTGTGAGCCCACCAGGGCAATGAAAACCCCTGGGTGGAAAATCGTTTGTCGGTGAACATTCTCTCTGTTTTAATAAAAGTGGGCAGAAAAAGTTGTCACTATATATATGTATACACTATATTGCCATAAGTATTGGGGCGCTTGCCTTTACACGCACATAAACTTTAATGGCATCTGTGTGAGATTAGCGTGTGTGGATCACCTTTCCTGGGAAGAAGGCAGCTTGTAGGCAAACTTTCTTTAAAAACTGGCGGGTTGCCAGTCTTATTTATTAAAGTTTGCAGGTCATACACAAACAAAAATAGCCAAAACAAAAACCTTGCCGTCCGGCGCTAAACTAATTCAGACAGGATACCTCTCTATATGGTGTCGAGCTGGTCCCTGACACCTTTCAAACAAACAAACGCAAAACGTTTTCTTTTGCATTCTTTAGAGCAACCAAACTCAAGCTCTTAGTTTTCTCAGTCTGAACATACTGTCTCCCAGGGTGAGCTGCACTGAGAGCTCTTCCTTGCCATTTCAAGCAGCTGGAGAGGGATTTGGGTGGACCAGAAACTCCAGGCCAAAACCAGCCCTGCATGTATGGAGGCGACAAATATCGCCCGTCCACTATCGCACCTCGCATTACGTGACATATCCCCCGCTCTGCTCAAACCCCTGCGGCTGAGCAACGGTTACCCCCATACAGTAGACCCAGGAGAGGGCAACTGCATTGTTTTGCAGCTTTCCCGTCCTGTGTTCCACAGTGAATTTATAGGGTTGCAGGGCCAAAAACCACCTTGTCATCTGACTATTCTTTTCCCTGTTATCGCACATCCACTTCAGGGGGGCATGGTCAGTGACCAGTCTAAACGGCCTGCCCAATAGATAATATTTTAGGCTCTCCAAGGCGCATTTAATCACGAGACACTCTTTCTCGACTATGGCATAATTTTTCTCCTGCCAGTTCAGCTTCTGCTTAGGTAAACAACCGGGTGCTCCTCCCTGTCTCTGATCTGGGAAAGTACCACCCCTAGACCCACATCAGAGGCATCGGTCTGCACCACAAATTCTTTGGTGAAGTCCAGGGTCACAAGCACCGGTTGTACAAACATGCTTGCTTTAACTTCTGAAATGCCTTCTCGGCTTCCGGGCTCCCCTTTACCATAAACGACCCTCTGCTCCTTGTCAGGTCCGTCAGGGGAACACCAATGGTGGCAAAGTCCGGTATGAAGCCCCTATAGTACCCCGTGATTCGTAGGAACACCTGCACCTGCTTTTTAGTTCGGAGTTGGGGCCACTTTTGGATTGTTTGTTAGTCTGCGGTTTAATAAGTCCCCGCCCAATAATGTGACCAAGGTATTTGGCCTCCTCGACACCGATGGCACACTTTTTGAGGTTGGCTGTGAGCCCTGCTTTCCTGAGGGAGTCCACAACCGCTTTCACTTGGGGCAAATGGGGTTCACAATCAGGACTGTGGATGGCCACATCATCCAAGTAGGCGACTGCAAAGGGGCGATATGGCCTCAACGTCTTGTCCATCATCCTCTGGAATGATGCAGAAGCTCCATGCAGACCAAACAGCATTCGTTTGTACTGGAAGGAGCCCTTGGGAGTAGAAAGACTGTTTTCTCCTTGGCTGACTCTTAGGGGTATCTGCCAGTAGCCCTTAGTTAGGTCCAGGGTTGTTATTGGTTCCTCCCAAATGATCCACAAGTTTGTCGACTCGAGGCATTGGGTACGCATCAAACTTGGATAAGCTATTCAGCCATCTAAAGTCTTTACAGAACCAAAGAGTGCCATCGGGCTTTGGAACCAGCACTATGGGACTCGACCAGTCACTGTGGGACTCCTCTATCACATCCAGCTCTAACATGTTCTGTATCTCCTTTGCTACTGCTTCAAGCCTAGCCTCGGGTATTCTATAAGGTTTCACATTTATGGGAAACACCTGGCTATGTGATTATGTCATGCTGAATTACTGTGATCAGTCTGGGCAAAGGGGAGAAAAAGTCTCCGTTTTTGTTCACAAACTCTTTAACGTCCTTTTGTTGGGCTACTGACAAGGATTCCGTCAGGGGGGCGTCCATTGTCATTGGTACCCTATCTTTTTAAGGAGGCGGTACGGCCAACAAAGCCTCTCTGTCCTTTCATGGTTTTAAGAGGTTAACATGATAGATCTGTTTGGACTTTCTTTTTCCAGCTGGTAAACTTTGTAGTTTACTTCCCCTACTCTTTCCTTAATCTCAAAGAGACCCTGCCACTTTGTGAGGAATATAGTTTCAACCAGCACCAGCACCAGTACTCTATCCCAGGTTGAAAGTCCAGGTTTTGACACCCGATTATAAACCCTTCTCTGAGCCTCCTGGGCTTGTTCCATATGTTCTCGTACTAGAGGCAGGACCGATGCGATTCGATCCTGCATCAAGGAAATATGCTCAATGACACTCCTATGAGGAGTGACCTCCCCTTCCCACGTTTCTTTGGCAACATCTAACAATGTCTACCATACAAGAGTTCAAATGGGGAGTACCCCGTAGACGCCTACGGAACCTCTCGTATGGCAAACATGAGATACGGCACAAATTTATCCCAATCTCTCCCATCTTTTTCCACTACCTTTTTTAACATGCTTTTGAGCGTTTTATTAAACCTCTCCACAAGTCCATCCATTTGGGGGTGGTAGACCGAGGTACGGAGATGGGAGATTTTATACAACTTGCACAATTCCTTGGTTACACAGGACATAAACAGGGTGCCCTGATCTGTTAAGACTTCTTTAGGGATTCCCACCTGACTAAATACCTGGACCAACTCCTTGGCGATAGTCTTAGCGGAGGTATTCCACATGGGTATGGCTTCAGGATAGCGGGTCCCGTAATCTAGTATTACAAGGATGTGCTGGTGTCCCCGGGCAGACTTTACTACAGGTCCCACGAGATCCATGCCAATTCTTTCTAATGGCACTGCAATTATGGGCAGTGGAACAAGTGAACTATGAAAATGGGGTTAGGGCACAGAGAGTTGACACTCAGGGCAGGATTCACAATACCCTCTGACATCTGCATGCAACCCGAGCCAGAAGAACCTCTGGGTTATTCTCTCCCTGGTCTTCTCTACACCCAGATGTCCCCCCCGTTACATGCCCATGGGCTGAGTCTAACACCATCCTGCCATAGGGTTTGGGACCCATTAGTTGCTCTACCTCCTCCTCCCGGTGTTTCACCACCTGATACAACAACTGGATCTTCAGAGCCATATAGGGAAAAGACGCTGCCCAATTAGGTTCCACAGGTTCCCCATCTATCACCTTAACATTTTTCTCTGGCTCTAATGAGGGTGACCTCGCGTAGTCCTCTCTCAGGATCTCTAAGTCAGGTACTACATTCTGTTCACTCTCATGGTCAGGGTCAAAGACATTTTCTGGGCCATTAGCAACCAGCGGGCCACTATCTTCCAGCTCCCCAGCCATTACCAGAAAAGGAAGAGAGTCTCCTTCCTCGGTCCTGACACCAGTCTCCCCTTCCATTTGGCAAAAGGGGTCTGGTGAGAGTTGCCTCAGCAGGGGGAGCTCTTTCCTCCAGACTCTCTGTGCCCTCAAACAACCTCCAAAAATGTGAAAAATCCCTCCCCACTAGGGCTTCATGAAGTAGTGAAGATACCACCCCCACTGAATGAGTCACACTGCCACATGGGGCGACAATCTCAACGACAGCTGTCTGGCAGTCACAAGTGTCCCCACGGATGCAGATGACCCCGACAGTGCTAGGGTGTAACCTTGCAGGATTTATACAACTGTTTTTGACCAACGTTACCACACCTCCAGAGTCAAGCAGTCCAGTGACTGGTTTACCATCAATAGAAATCACACACATCTGCTTCTCCATGGGACCTGAACATGATGCTGTATATGCGACCTGTGCAAAAAGATAAAAAGCGTCTATTCACATACGTATAATCGCATTGCATGGGTTCATCATTCAGGGGACAATTGGCAGCAATATGGCCCAATGCATGGCATCGGTAACACTATATATATGCTCTATCCTCTCATGGGTCTCCAAGACATTCAATATTTCCTCCATCTTGGAATGTTGCCTACTGAACTCCACCACGTGTGGGAGATTAGCATGTGTGGATCACCTTTCCTGGGAAGAAGGCAGTTTGTAGGCAAACTTTCTTTAAAATCTGGCGGTTTGCCAGTTTTATTTTATAAAGGTTGCAAGTCTTAAACAAACAGAAATAGCCAAAACAAAAACCTTGCCGTCCGGCGCTAAACTAATACAGTCAGGATACCTCTCTATGCGGTGTGGAGCTGGTCCCTGACACCTTTCAAACAAACAAACGCAACCCTTTTTCTTTTGGAGTCTTTAGAGCAACCAAACTCAAGCTCTTAGCTCTCTGTCCGAGCATACTGATTCCCAGGGTGAGCTGCACTGAGAGGTCTTCCTGGCCATTTCAAGCAGCTGGAGAGGGTTTGGGTGGACCAGAAACTCTGGGCCGGAACCAGCTCTGCCACGGTGGCTGGCAAAACCCAGATCAGACTCTCACCAGTCCACTCCAAGTGAACATCCTTGTCTTAGTCCGTAGGGTTCAATATTGAGCTGACTCACCCTTTGCAGCTGTAACAGATTCAACTCTTCTGGGAAGGCTGTCTTCAAGGTTTAGGAGTGTGTCTGTGAGAATTTTTGACCATTCTTCCAGAAGCGCATTTTTGAGGTCAGGCACTGATGTGGGCCAGAAGGCCTGGCTCGCAGTCTCCACTCTAATTCATCCCAAAAGTTTTCTATCGGTTTGAGGTCATAACTCTCTGTGCAGGCCAGTAAAGTTCCTCCACCCCAAACCCGCTCATTGTTTGTACACTGGTGCGTAGTCATGTTGGACCAGGAAGGGGCCATCCCCAAACTGTTCCCACAAAGTTTACGGACCTTGCTTTTTGCACTGATCCAAATCATTTGGCGGAGGGGGCATTATGGTATAGGGTTGTTTCTCAGGGGTTGGGCTTGGCCCCTTAGTTCCAGTGAAGGGAACTCTTAAGGTGTCAGCATACCAAGACATTTTGGACAATTTCATGCTCCCAGCTTTGTGGGAACAGTTTAGGGATGGCCCCTTCCTGTTCCAACATGACTAAGTACCAGTGTACAAATAAGGTTCATAAAGACATGGATGAGTGAGTTTGGGGTGTAGGAACTTGACTGGCCTGCACAGAGTCCTGACCTCAACCCAATAGAACACCTTTGGGATGAATTCGAGCAGAGACTGCGAGCCAGGCTTCTCATCCAACATCATTGCCTAACCTGCGCTTCCGGAAGAACATTCCCAAAGACACACTCCTAAACCTTATGTATAGCCTTCCCAGAAGAGTTGAAGCTGTTATAGCGGGTGGGCCAACTCAATATTGAACCTTTCGGACTAAGACTGGGATACCATTAAAGTTCATGTGGGTGTAAAGGCAGGCGCCCCAATACTTTTGACAATTTAGTATATATATATATATATATATATATATATATATATATATATATACAGTATATATATATATGACCCAGCACACATAAATGAGTAGCCTCCATCCCTGGATATTGTTTGAATAACAAGAGGGGTTGTTTGATGGGACTTTGAAAGAGGCAGAGATAATCCAAAATTATATGAATAAAAATGTACTTTAAACTATTAATTCATTCAAAAAACCTTTCATTTCATAAAAATCCATGGACTCAACTTTGATATTGCATGCAAATTGCTAACGAAAGAACACAGTTTTTGTGGGACTTTCAAGGTAAAACCCCAAACATAGGTGCTTTGAATTATAAAATCATTATTTTATTGCAAAACATATTAAAATTAGGAAGAATGATACATAGGGGTTGATTTACTAAAGCTTGACAGTGCAAAATTTGCACTCTCCAGCTTTAGTAAATCAACCCCATAGTGTGTACATAAATATAAAATGATTCATGGCATGAACAGTACTGAGTTGTAGATGAATACACCAACGTTTCAACTTAAGATAGTGTTCATCAGGGAGTTTCAGATTCAGTACAACAGTATATTTAGTACCAGTGGAAATGCGAGAGTGACCGTCAGAGCAATGAAAACCCCCCTCCAGTGGCGAGGAGACGACCCCTCCCACAACAAACCATTCAAGGAAGGATGGAGTTTGAACAAAATTAAGTAGGTGCTTGACAGGTGGACTGGCCAGAAGAACAACAAGCAAGGACTATTCTCAGTACAGTCAGAGAATATAAATGAAAAAGTCTCAGTGGACCCAAAGAAAGGTCCGAGTTGTAGAACAGGATTCAAATATGAAAGACTCAACTAGATTCAAGCGTATGCGAAGACCTTAGTATCCTAAGCAGTATTGTCCTTCTTATATAAGACAGACAACCGTCCTCAAAAAAGTACCACATCACACTGCTGACAGACGCAAATTGCTACATACTGAAACACATGATTTCCAAGAATTGATAATTGACAATAATTAATTCATATATATACATAGTATCGTACAATGTATCAATCAGACCTGTCTTGGTATCTTTTCAAAGCTCTGCGCTTTTCGTGGCTACACTGCCACTCATCAGGTGCAGAACACAAGAGTATGCTATATACACAGATGGATAAACAAAAATAAAATTAAAATAAGTACTTAATGCCCTTTGAAAAAAAGGGGGGTGGTAACAATACACAGTTTTAAGGAACAAGGGGTCTGTTACTTAAAATAGACTCGCAATTGAGCCCAGCTTATGGAGGTGGACCATAGGGACTGTTAGGAAAATGGATGTTTCTGACCGTTTCTGGCTCTCTTTGCGCATTGGCGCCAAAACAGTCTGTTTAAGCTGACAATACCCTGCAGCAGATGCTGTCCGTTCTACAGCGTTCCCTGAGTGTTTTTCGTAGCTGTCACTTCTGAGACTTCCTGCACCTGTGACGCGGCTCGTCTAACCTTGCTTGAACTCTGCCCGCACTGACCCTCAGTTTGCCTACGACCCCTCTTCTGCCTGATCCTTTTGTACTTCTGCTGCCCGCCTGTTGATGACCCTGCCTGTACCTGACCACCCGCTTGCCTGCTCCAACTGTACCGCACTTGCCCACCAGTTACCGACCCGGCCTGTATGGCCAACCTCCTGTCTTGCACAAGCCTCTGGAGGATCCTCACATCATCACCTGTGTCTATTCCAGCCTTCTTGCCCCCCTGTGCTCCGGAGCTTCCTGTCCACTCTACCAAGGGTTCCTGAACCAGGGCCGCAAGAGAGGTTACCCACTGCACTGTCAGACTCCACCACCAGGTACGTGACAGGGACCTCCGACATGATGTCTGGCCCAGGGCTGAGGCAAGGAACCCCACCCAATACAGGGGAAAAAGCCAGGGAAAGGTTAAACCACCACCACACAGTCCATCTGTGATGTGAGTGTGTGTTTGATGGCATGTTAATCTGCAAAAATGTGGAAGATGGAATGAGTATGTGTAATCTAGTGCAGTGTTTCTCAACCCTGTCCTCAAGTACCCCCAACAGGCCATGTTTTCAGGTTTTCCTTCATCTTGCACAGGTGCTTTAAATCAGAGTCAAGGGCTTGGAATTTGGACAGCTATTTTATCTAAGAGAAATTCCCAAAACATGGCCTGTTGGGGGTACTTGAGGACAGGGTTGAGAACCACTGATCTAGTGCATCTAAAAAAAAATGTATGTTGGTATTTTAAATTGTGTATGGTGCAAATGAATGAAATGGAGTGCTGTCAACCTATGTATCCCCAAAGGAGGCCCTCAGGTGTGATGAGTGTGGTGGTAAAATAAAAAATCAAATCAAAACAAAAAAAATCTTGCTATAAAAAGTGAATGAGCAAAGATATGGTAAAAAGTGCACCAAACAAGGAAGTGAATGGAATCAGCATGATGTACCTGTGTGATCGAATCCAGTGTGTGTGCCGTGGATGTTGTCCTCCCTGGTGATGGATACATGTGTGGCGGCGTACCGGCCAACCCGAGCTATATATACCCCCAATCCTGGGCGGGTCCAAGCCAGTGTCATGTGCTACAACCACAAAGGGGCGGAGGGGAGACAGCGAGGACAGATCAGGTGGATGTGTCCACAGTGAATCCACACCCCGCCTGGTGTAGGGTGAAAAACAGCAATGCCTCCACATCACGGTGTCAGTAGATGCCGGGGGCCGGCGCGGGACATGACGCCAATGCACAAGGGGCGTGTCCCTGCCCACCTCCCAATGGGGACGGGGAGGGGTAACCCTAATGCACATCGCAACCCCCCGTGTCAGACACAATCAGAGGAACCCCCACCACACCGACAACTGGACTACACGTTTATGTGAGAAGGGAAAACTCAATCTGGGCACATTGGAATATTAAACTATAATAAACTAGGGACTATAATAAAATAGGGAGCTCCGACATGATTTCTGACCTGGGGCTGAGGCAAGGAACTCACCCAAGACAGGGGAAAAAGCCAGGGAAAGGTCGAACCACCACCACACAGTCCATGTGTGTTGGGAGTGTGTGTTTGATGCCACTTTAATCTGCAAAAATGTGAAAGATAAAATGAGTATGGGTAATCTAGTGATTTTTTTGTTTTGATTTGATTTTTCATTTTCCCACCACACTCATCACACCTGAGGGCCTCCTCTCAGGAGTTGACAGCACTCCATTTCATTCATTTGCACCATGCACAATTTTAAATACCAACATATATATTTTTTGATTCTCCAGATTATACATACTCATTCCATCTTTCACATTTTTGCAGATTAACGTGGCATTAAACACACACTTGCAACACACATGGACTGTGTGGTGGTGGTTCGACCTTTCCCTGTCTTTTTCCCCTGTCTTGGGTGGGGTTCCTTACCTCAGCCCTGGGCCAGACATCATGTTGGAGGTCCCTATGGTCCAACCCCATAAGCTGGGCACAGTTGTGAGTCTATTTATAGGTATCAGACCCCTTGTTCCTTACAACTGTGTATTGTTACCACCCCCCACCTTTTTTCAAAGGGCATTAAGTACCAATTTTAATTTTATTTTTGTTTATTTAGTGGAATAGACTCCCCCCAGAGGTGGTTGTGGCCAGCACGGTTGATTGCTTTAAAAAAGGCCTGGATTCTTTCCTTAATGTAAATAATATAACTGGGTACTAACATCTTTAGGTAAAGTTGATCCAGGGTGAATCCGATTGCCTCTCGGGGAATCAGGAAGGAATTTTTTCCCCCGTTATAGCAAATTGGATCCATGCTTTGCTGGGGTTTTTTTGCCTTCCTCTGGATCAACTGTGGGTGAAGTATTGTATATGGGATTATTTGGTTGTATGTGTATATGTGTATATATATATATATATGTATGTATATATGTATATATATTTTTTTTTTTTGGTTGAACTGGATGGACTTGTGTCTTTTTTCAACCTGACTAACTATGTAACTATGTATGTAACTATGTAACTATATCCATCATAGCATACTCTTGTATCCTGCTCCTGATGAGTGGCAGTGTAGCCACGAAATGCGTAGAGATTTGAAAATATACCAAGACAAATCTGATTGATACATTGTACTATTTTATATATACATATATATATATATATATATATATATATATATATAAATTCATTATTGTCAATTATTTATTCTTGGAAATCATGTGTTTCAGTATGTACCAATTTGCAAGCAATCATGGTACATCAAACTTATGGATTTTTATGAAATTAAAGTTTTTTTTGAATGAATATATTTTATATATATATATATATATATATATTGCAGGAGGTATGAGCTGGTGTGAGTTGGAGGGGGTATGGAACAGCTCTGGAAGTAGGACTTTATATTCAGTAGCTATATAAATTAATAAAGAGAACCATTTTCCACAAAATGTCTTGATCAGTAATGGATGCAAAGTATGATCTGTATAGTATGCTATCTCAGTCTCTATTAGTCTGTCCTAAGTAAGCAATGCCCCACCTACACTTCTCATGCACACAAAATGCAGTAACCGCACACAATATAGGACAGTAAGAGCAAACCAAACATAGTCATCTATTCATTAATAGTATGTGCTTTATATCATGCTGCTGGACTGTGACCAGAAAGAGCTGGAAAAGTTTACACTTGCTAGCAGGTAAGTGCAATTGCAATGTCTGGCCGTGCTTTGGAAAAACAATGCGGTTGATTTTATATGCACTTTGTTGGGTAAACACAGCCTCTCCTCCTATTGTAAATCAGCAGGTATGATATACAGAAATGCATTGTTGGTCTATAATCATACTTGCTTAGGGCATGTAGAGATATAATTTAGCTTTAGATGAATAAACTGTAATCTTTATTTTACAAAAAGTATCATTTTCTATGGTCTAATTTGGATATTGCAGTAACCCATAGTGATCAGAATAAAACATGTTATAACTACTGTAAGTTGAATTGTGATTGGCTAATGAGTACCTGCACTTTATACATGATCATTGCTCTTTACACAGCTTTTGTGCAAAGGATAAGCTTTTAAACCTTCTTCTGAGCTAATTAGAGAAGCAAAAGTGTAATTTTGCTACAAATACATAGGGAAGCCACAACTTTATGGAACTTCTGCTACACAAATCTATGAGAGAACAAAAACTGTAACATAGAAATTAGAAAATAGTAAGCTAAGTCTGCAATACAGACATCTAAGCAGACATTTAATCATTATTCTCATTATAATAACTGGGTTAGTTATTCTACCTTTAACTCTAATGACAATGATGAAACTAGTCCCTGTTGTCTATGTTCAACTGACATCTAACCAATTCATGCAACTAAAAATCAGGCATTACTGAATTGTAGTAAAAATGTTCATTTCCTGGGGTTAAAAAGTGTGAAGATGAGTCTTCCTGAAAACAAAGTTTGGAGACGCTTTATTATTTTCCTAGTGATTCTTATTTTATCTTTTGATATATCAAATTAGTTCCAACAGCAGGAACAACTTTTTAAAGGGAATCTGTTGAGGTAGAAATATAAGAGGTTGTACGGTCAATTTATTTTTGTATGGCGCATATCTCATGAGTGTTATCCTTGTGCTTGCATCACTATTTAGTAAACCCTTGACCTGGATCAAGCACGTGTATGGCAGGTGTCAAGACGCTTGATGTGCAGATGCATGTTTCTAGGAATGTAGATAGCAATGGAGCAAGGAAGAAGATGGCAGCCCCAAAAATGGAATAAAGGTATGTGATGGCAGCTCTTATACTTCTTTCCTGAGAGCTTCCCTTTAAAACTTTCAACTTCTTTCTACATCCCACTCATCCATGAACTACCCAAACTTCTTTGGGGAATATTAGTATTGACTGTCAAGGCCACAATGAAAAATGCAATTAACTTAATTAAACTCATTGCAGTACAATCCTCATGTTTCACCACACCTCACCTCTCCATTTAAGGCTGGGTTCACATCCCCATTCACCATTTCAGGTCCGATTTCAGCCCGAATTTTTTTTGGCTGAATTCGGACCTGAAATGGACCAGAAGACGCACAGGACCGCTGTGCAATTTGCACTGGAGTTGCTTTGGAGATGTGTAAACCAGCTCCATAGAAGTCACAATCTCCTGACATCCAAATTGAATGCGGAGAAACCTACGTCCAATTCGCAATAGTGTGAACCCAGCCTTAGACTTTGCTATTGGTTTGTTCACTGCATGCCATCTTACCTTCTCCTTCTTCTCCGTTGTACAAGTATATCTCTGTTTAACATTCCTTTCTCCGAAACAAGAGGCTGAGTCTATTTCTCAGAAGCTGATATAGTGGTGTTTTTTCTGCCTGCAAAAAAAAAAAAACAAACGTTAAAATGTCCTCATTTGGTAATTTAGGCATCTTGTTTAAGCTAAATCAGGGAAAAGCTCTTCAATATATAATAGCCCCCTGTTTTCTCCACAAGTAAATGTGGAAGTAGAAGTGATTGTATTGTTTAAACTTGAATAAATGCTTTAATTGTGGTCATGTATGTTCTTTTTTATATGGTTAGTACAATATCATATCAGCATATCTACAGTCTCTGCAGAATTTAATGCAAATGGCTAATAAAGTAATTTTTTCTGAGGCTAACAAATTTCTACCGTGTAGATTTAGATGCGTACTTAGATTGATTAACCCTTGGTGCGCGTCACTTAATCTCAAGTATCCCTTGACATGGAAACATTTTACAATCAATTTACCTTTTCTAAATAATTCGAACAACCTTTTCTAAACAATTTGAAAATGTAAAATGTCCCCATTGAGTAATTTAGGCATCTTGTTTAACCACTTGCTTGCTGGGCACTTACACCCCCTTCCTGCCAATTTTCAGCTTTCAGCACTCCAAATTCTCCACTCCACTCCACTCCAAAAAAGACCAAAATTTTTGAAAAAAAATCTAAGGGCACTGATAGGTGGCACTGATGGGCACTGATAGGCGACACAGAGAGGTGGCACTTATAGGCGGCGCTGATGGGGACTGATAGGCCCTGGTAGGTGGCACTGATAGGTAGTACTGATAAGTGACACTGATGATGAGGTGGTGCTGGTGGGCACTAATTAGCAGTACTGATGGGCACTGATAGATGGCACTGGCGGCACTGAATAGCGGCACTGGAGGGCACTGATTAGCAGCACTGGTGGGCACTAAGGGGACCGATGTCCCTCTAACAGAAGCCGGTTGACGGCTTTCTTCTTTTCTTCACGCTGACAGCGTGAGTGGAAAAACGCAGATAACTGTCTTTTGTTTACTTCCGCAATCAGCTGTCCTTGGCTGATAGCTGATCACGTGGTAATGGGCCCACTGTCATTGGCCCTTTATCCCAATCAGTGATCAGCAGAGTCCTAAGGACTCGGCGATCACAGAGCGTGGGGCGCACGAGAACAGGAGGACGTCAATGTACGCCCTCCTGGCATTTTAAGCCTGCGCTGTAGCAGTCTCTCGGCTATAGCGCGGGCGCCGAGTGGTTAAGCTAAATCAGGGAAAAGCTCTTTGATGTATAATAGCCTTATGTTTTCTCCATATACAAATGTGGAAATGGAAATGGTTGTATTTGTTTAAACTTAAATAAATGCTTTAATTGTGGTCATGTATGTTCTCTGTCAGTGTTTCACACCTAAATAATAATGCAATATCATTACAGCATATCTACATTCTCAGCAGAATTTACTTAAAAGACATAATAGAGTAATATTATCTGAGGCTAACGAATTTCCACTGTGTAGATTTAGATGCATACTTAGATTGATTAACCCTTCGTGTGCGTCACTTAATTTCAAGTATCCCTTGACATGGAAACATTTCACAATCAATTTACCCTGTGTTTATTTTATATATGATTACCATTTGCTAAAACTTTTCTGGTATGTGAAACTTACCATAAGAGGCAGGTGTTCAACCAAAATCCATTCAAAGTCCCCCCAGAGGTACGCATATCATTGTATGAAAACCAATGGTTTATAGAAATACTGTATCTTTGTAAGCTTTGCAATCTTCTACATCTGTCTTTCGATCTGGACCGAGGCATTTGCCTGAATGCTCTTTGTAGAAAATTCTGTAAGAAAGATCCAGTCATGGAAAGGTCCACTGCTCTGCACTACATGCTTGAATGAACACATTGTGTGTGTTTGTACTGGGCAGCACAACTCAGTGTTAACTGCTAACAGTCAGACACTAAAAGTGATAGCAAAGGTACATTTTTTTGTTTTGCTTAAAATAAAGAAGATGTTATACTTACCTGCTCTGTGCAGTTATTTTGCACAGTGATTCCTTACCTCCTGTTTGCTGGTCCTCTGCTGATGCGGTCTGCTCCTTCTTCCTCTGAGTGCCCCCTTAGCTCCTGCTACTTTCAGTGTCTGCCATGAGAGCAGGAAGGGAGAAGGGCGGTGTTGCAGCCGGGACATTGCTAGATCGGTGAGAGGAGACAAGTAGGTGTTTAGAGATGGGGGTATGATAGGTAGTGGGGAGTTTTTAGCAATCAAAGAAGAATGTGTAGACAGCACTCCAGCGGATAGGAAATAGTAATCCAATTTATTTAAATCATAAATACACAGATGAAAGTCCAAAACATTCAAAAGTGTCCAAGAAACATGTCCAATAGCAAGTAGATAAGAAAATAGGAGCGAGAGATTAACGCGTTTCAAAAAATGAAAATTCGCTTAGTCATTCGTGATTATGACTAAGCACATTTTCATTTCGTGAAACGCGTTAATCTCTCGCTCCTGTTTTCTTATCTGCTTGCCATTGGACATGTTTCTTGGACACTTTTGAATGTTTTGGACTTTCATCTGTGTATTTATGATTTATATAAATTGGTATGGTTTGCGGACCGGACGTGCACACAGTGATTGAGACTTTTCTACTTCTCACCTGGAGGGGTTGCTTCTCCTCCCTGTTTTGCCTAATGGGAGTTTTTTACCCGAATATAGAGAATGCATTAACGTAGAAAACTATTTTGACTTTAGAACCACTTGAACTTTAATTTTCACAACAACTTCCCATTTTAACAATTGTCAGCAGCCATTCTGCAAGGAACATCTCTTGGCTCCTCCTTTTTCTACACATTATGGTGCATGCTTTGAGCATATCTCTTTATTTCTATAACTTCTTTTTCTCCAGTCTTTCGCTTTACAGACTAAACTCCCTTCACTGTGTTACAAATGCTGCAGCATGGCCTTTATATTTCTCGTCGTGTTCTGCTTTTGTGTGTTGGTCCTTAAAAAAGAAATAAACCCCCTATCCTTTACAGCCAAGGAAGCAATGTCTTTTCTGCAATAAAATAAACCTACCTGCCTGTTCGCAGATTTCTTTAGAATATACACTGGGCTGCGAAAGCGCAGCTCAGTTTACATTCCAGCATAGATCCTTTGTGCCTGGATGACTACACTCCATCCTTTGTGTCTGGATGACTGCACTCCTGCATATGCCCAGGAGTGACATCACCCCATGCTGGGCAATAAAGCCAGATTCATCTTGGCACTTGGAGGAAGCCAAGTAGAAGATTTCCACTGCCTGTGAAGGACTTCAGACCTTTAAAGTAGTCCACCAGCTGGTGTTTCCTCCTGACGATGGCTGCTGGGAGCGTATTTAGGTCCTCCCCTACCTCTTGTTCAATGTTTTTTTTAATCCTAAACAAGTTTTATTATGATATGACACATACAGTTGTATGCAAACGTTTAGGAACCCCTGACAATTTCCATGATTGTCATTTATAAATATTTGGGTGTTTGGATCAGCAATTTCATTTTGATCTATCAAATAACTGAAGGACACAGTAGTATTTCAGTAGTGAAATGAGGTTTATTGGATTAACAGAAAATGCGAAATATGCATCAAAACAAAATTAGACAGGTGCATAAATTTGGGCACCCCAACAGAAAAATCACATCAATATTTAGTAGAGCCTCCTTTAGCAATAACAGCCTCTAGACACTTCCTATAGCCTGTAATGAGTGTCTGGATTCTGGATTTTGGACCATTCCTCCTTACAAAACATCTCCAGTTCAGTTAGGTTTGATGGATGCCAAGCATGGACAGCCCGCTTCAAATCACCCCACAGATGTTCAGTGATATTCAGGTCTGGGGACTGGGATGGCCATTCCAGAACATTGTACTTGTTCCTCTGCATAAATGCCCCAGTAGATTTTGAGCAGTGTTTTTGGTCATTGTCTTATTGAAATATCCAAGCCCCGGCGTAACTTCAACTTTGTGACTGATTCCTCAACATTATTCTCAAGGATCTGCTGATATTGAGTGGAATCCATGCGACCCTCAACTTTAACCAGATTCCCAGTACGGGCACTGGCCACACAGCCCCACAGCATGATGGAACCTCCGCCAAACTTTACTGTGGGTAGCAAGTGTTTTTCTTGGAATGCTGTGTTCTTTGGCCGCCATGCATAACCCCCCTTTCTTATGACCAAATAACTCAATCTTTGTCCAAATGCGCGTTTGCATACCTCAAGCGACTCCGTTTGTGGCGTGTGTGCAGAAAAGGCTTCTTTCACATCACTCTCCCATACAGCTTCTCCCTGTGCAAAGTGCGCTGCACTGTTGAACGATGCACAGTGACACCATCTGCAGCAAGTTGATGTTGGAGGTCTTTGGAGGTGGTCTGTGGGCTGTTTTTGACCATTCTCACCATACTTCGCCTTTGCCTCTCCAATATTTTATGTGGCCTAATAACAAGTGAGTGGGGGGCCCTCGCGCTACTACGACTAGATCAGTAAATGTAGCTGTGTCCAACTAAACTGTGAGTGTAGCTTAGCTTATATGTCAGTTGCCGCAATATCCAGTATATGACACGATGATACTATATAGCTGTTAGAGATAATGATACTGCGCACTCTGACCCACCTCCTAGTGTAAGATAAATACCGTAGCTATATACAGTCCACAGCATAACCATGTGTATCTCAATGTGCAATAAGAGCAATATTGTAAACAAAATATTGTGAAAGATGCAAATATAAACTTAAAAAACAAGTATTAATATAACAAACAGAATATTGTGCAAACAAGTGAAGAAAGTGGTAACACGATTCTTCAGACTTCCAAAACAGACTATAGACGGAAAAAACTCCTCAAAAAATGATTAAAATGTTCTGCCACTCTTCCACATATAATGTCTCTCATGAGGAAGAAACTGTGACAAAATAAGGTGAATTCATCAAACAAAGTGACTTGGTGCCGTACAGTGCTCAAACAATAAGGTGCTTCAATCGTGCAAGATGAGCCAGTCTGGAGGGTCTTTATGGTACACCACCAAAAGAGACTGCTGCATTAGTGCTGCTATCCCCGTGCTCCCAGAACTCCCACCTCTATAAAGGCTACAAAACGCCCATAGTATTCATCTAGATCTCTTTTGGGGAATCCTTCTCCTTTAAAGAGGAAGTAAACCCAGATTTGGTTTACTTCCTCAATAGTCCCCTGCAAATTAGAAGCATAATGGGCTACTATGCATCGCATAGTAGCCCATTCTGTGCCACGTACCTGCAAACGAAGCCTGCGGCGTCCAGCGATGTCCCCGCTCCAGGCCGCGTCCATCTTCTGCCCCTCTTCTTTCCGGGGTCCCGATCTCCGGCGCTGTGACTGGCCGGAGTCGCGTGACGTCACTCCCGCGCATGCACGCGGGAGCCGCCAGTCATGGCACGGTCGCAGTGGAGTAACAGCACGGAGGCCGTTTCTTCACTGTGCATGTGCCGACATGACTTCGGCACAGCACATACACTGCATATCTCCTGAACCATGCAGGTTTAGGAGATATGCAGGGCACCTACAGGTAAGCCTTTTATAGGCTTACCTGTAGGTTAAAGTGGTTGTCACGAGTTGACAACCACTTTAAGACAATCCCCTAAGCTCCTCCACTCTCCACAATTCAAGAACGGCTGGGCTCCACTAATAACTGACAGTCCAGTGTAATTCTCATATCATGCTGTATCTCCCGGGCTCCAGGTACTGTGTATCTCCCTCCCAGCGCCCTCCAGAGTAGGTGCTGGGAGGGAGATGTATATTCTAAAGAAACCTGTGAAGAGTGGCAGAACATTTTAATCGTTTTTTGAGGAGTTTTTTCTGTCTCTAGTCTGTTTTGGAAGTCTGAAGACTCGTATTACCACTTTTTTCATTTTATGTGGCCTGCCACTTCTGGCCTTAACAAGAACTGTGCCTGTGGTCTTCCATTTCCTCACTATGTTCCTCACTGTGGACACTGACAGCTTATATCTCTGCGATAACTTTTTGTAGCCTTCCCCTAAACCATAATGTAGAACAATATTTTTTTTCAGGTCATTTGAGAGTTGTTTTGAGGCCCCCATGTTGCCACTCTTCAGGCCTTTCACAATGGGGCGCTTTACAGGCGCTATTGCGCTAAAAATAGTGCCTGTAAAGCATTTCCCCTTTCACACTGGGGCAGCTCAGGGCAGTGCGTTGCGGGAGTAAAATTAAACTCCTGCAAGCATGATTTTTCAGGAATGTGAGGGAGCGGTGTATGGGGGAGCGGTGTATACACTGCTATTACAGCGGTAGATTGCCGCTAAATTAGCGGCGGTTTACCGCTGACGATCGGGCGGCCCCAATGTGAAAGGGGCCTCAGAGGAGAGTCAAAGAGAACAACAACTTGCAATTGGCCACCTTAAATACCCTTTCTCATGATTGGATGCACCTGTCTATGAAGTTCAAGGCTTAATGAGCTCACCAAACCAATTGTGTGTTCCAATTAATCAGTGTGAAGTAGTTACAGGTATTCAAATCAACAAACTGACAAGGGTGCCCAAATTTATGCTCCTGTCTAATTTCGTTTTGATGCATATTGCACATTTTCTGTTAATCCAATAAACCTCATTTCACTACTGAAATATTACTGTGTCCTTCAGTTATTTGACAGATCAAAATGAAATTGCTGATCCAAACACCCAAATATTTATAAATGACAATCATGGACATTGTCAGGGGTTCCTAAACTTTTGCATACAACTGTATACAGCCATAGAATAACTGAGATACAAATCAGTTCAATAATACAAGGCACAATCTTATGTTAACCATTATTAGTTATGTATACCATAGTCATTCTTTCACATATTTAATGTGCTGAATTTACAAACCATAATAAAAACAATAAAGAAAAGAAAAAAACAAAAGGAGACAATTGTAACTTTCCTGACGCTGCAAGGCTCTCAGAGCATTTCTGACATTTCCTAATATAGACAGATAAATTCAGGTAATTTGGTATCTGTTAAAGTTCTGGAAAGGGTGCTGCCTCTGGACCAGCCCTTATATTGTACCAATCAATTATCCCTGTAGAAGCCTCTTCTGTACTAACTGCATTGGTGCAAGGCCTGGCGATTCTAGCCATGGTTGCCAAAGTTTCAAAAACTTCTGGGGAGCGTTTCGGTGTTGGTAGGTCAACCTTTCTCTGATTAACATTTTATTGACTTGTTCTATCCACTGTTTTCCACTGGGTACCCTGGAGGACATCCAACACTGGGCTATCAAGTAGCAATAGCAAGTAGCGGTCTCAGTATTGCCACCTGGTGATGGGGCATAAGGGATTTGTCCTTGAGTCCACCCAGGAGATATTCAACTGGATCTCTCTCTAGTTTATATTGAAATGTTTGTGCAATGGTATTTATGACTGTTGACCAGTATCAGAACAGCTTGGGGCATCTCCAGAACATATGAGTCAAATCTCTCACATCTCTGTCACACAATTTGTACATAAAGGGGTATCTCTCCTGCCCCATTTGTGAAGTTGTACAGGCATTATATAAGCCCTATGTAGTAGGAATAGGTGGGATAGCTTTTGGGATGCCAAAACCGATATCCGGGGGGCCAAATTTAAACAGAGTTCACCCGTTTCTCCATGTATTGGTCCTAGGTCCCTTTCCCACCCTCTTCTGCATGGGAGCGTGGAGGCCTCATGAGAGACATTAAGCAGTATATTATATACCCTATACCATCAGGTCCATAAATATTGGGACATCGACACAATTCTAATCTTTTTGGCTCTATACACCACCACAATGGATTTGAAATGAAACAAATAAGATGTGCTTTAACTGCAGACTTTCAGCTTTAATTTGAGGGTATTTACATCCAAATCAGGTGAACGATGTAGGAATTACAACAGTTTGTATATGTGCCTCCCAAAAGTAATGGGACAATTGGCTGCTCAGCTGTTCCATGGCCAGGTGTGTGTTATTACCTCATCCCATTTACAAGGAGCAGAAGAAAAGGTCCAGAGTTAATTTCAAGTGTGCTATTTACATTTGGAATCTGTTGCTGTCAACTCCCAATATGAGATCCAAAGAGCTGTCATTATCAGTGAAGCAAGCCATCATTAGGCTGAAAAAATAAAACAAACCCATCAGAGAGATAGCAAAAACATTAGGTGTGACCAAATCAACAGTTTGGAACATCCTTAAAAAGAAA
>BLSH010146768.1:119923-131781 GCA_018402905.1 Glandirana rugosa
GGTATTACTGTTACACTTTCCGTAAACAAACTTTAGAAACGTTTAAATAATTTTTATTTTTTATTTTTTTTGGGGTACATTTATTCATAAATGTCATTTTTTTTATTTTTTATTTTTAATAAATTTGCAAAGATTTCAAACAAATGCCTTTCACATTGTCATTATGGGGTATTGTTTGTAGAATTTTGAGGAAAATAATTAATTTAATCCATTTTGGAACAAGGCTGTAACATAACAAAATGTGGAAAAATAAGCGCTGTGAATACTTTCCGGCTATACTGTATACCGCACAATCCCTCTCATACAGTCAGGTCCGTAAATATTGGGACATCAACACAATTCTAATCTTTTTGGCTCTATACCCCACCACAATGGATTTGAAATGAAACAAATAAGATGTGCTTTAACTGCAGACTTTCAGCTTTAATTTGAGGGTATTTACATCCAAATCAGGTGAACGATGTAGGAATTACAACAGTTTGTATATGTGCCTCCCAAAAGTAATGGGACAATTGGCTGCTCAGCTGTTCCATGGCCAGGTGTGTGTTATTACCTCATCCCATTTACAAGGAGCAGAAGAAAAGGTCCAGAGTTAATTTCAAGTGTGCTATTTACATTTGGAATCTGTTGCTGTCAACTCCCAATATGAGATCCAAAGAGCTGTCATTATCAGTGAAGCAAGCCATCATTAGGCTGAAAAAATAAAACAAACCCATCAGAGAGATAGCAAAAACATTAGGTGTGACCAAATCAACAGTTTGGAACATCCTTAAAAAGAAAGAACGCACCGGTGAGCTGAGCAACACCAAAAGACCCGGAAGACCATGGAAAACAACTGTGGTGGATGACCGAAGAATTCTTTCCCTGGTGAAGGAAACACCCTTCACAACAGTTGGCCAGATCAAGAACACTCTCCAGGAGGTAGGTGTATGTGTGTCAAAGTCAACAATCAAGAGAAGACTTCACCAGAGTGAATAGAGAGGGTTCACCTCAAGATGTAAACCATTGGTGAGCCTCAAAAACAGGAAGGCCAGATTACAGTTTGCCAAACATCTAAAAAAGCCTTCACAGTTCTGGGACAACATCCTATGGACAGGTGAGACCAAGATCAACTTGTACCAGAGTGATGGGAAGAGAAGAGTATGGAGAAGGAAAGGAACTGCTCATGATCCAAAGCATACCACCTCATCAGTGAAGCATGGTGGTGGTAGTGTCATGGCGTGGGCATGTATGGCTGCCAATGGAACTGGTTCTCTAGTATTTATTGCTGATGTGACTGCTGACAAAAGCAGCAGGATGAATTCTGAAGTGTTTCGGGCAATATTATCTGCTCATATTCAGCCAAATGCTTCAGAACTCATTGGACGGCGCTTCACAGTGCAGATGGACAATGACCCGAAGCATACTGTGAAAGCAACCAAAGCGTTTTTTAAGGGAAAGAAGTGGAATGTTATGCAATGCCCAAGTCAATCACCTGACCTGAATCCGATTTAGCATGCATTTCACTTGCTGAAGACAAAACTGAAGGGAAAATGCCCCTAGAACAAGCAGGAACTGAAGACAGTTGCAGTAGAGGCCTGGCAGAGCATCACCAGAGATGAAACCCAGCATCTGGTGATGTCTATGCGTTCCAGACTTCAGGCTGTAATTGACTGCAATGGATTTGCAACCAAGTATTAAAAAGTGAAAGTTTGATTTATGATTGTTAATTTGTCCCATTACTTTTGATCCCTTAAAAAGTGGGAGGCACATATACAAACTGTTGTAATTCCTACACCGTTCACCTGATTTGGATGTAAATACCCTCAAATTAAAGCTGAAATTCTGCAGTTAAAGCACATCTTGTTCATTTAATTTCAAATCCATTGTGGTGGTGTATAGAGCCAAAAAGATTAGAATTGTGTCGATGTCCCAATATTTATGGACCTGACTGTATATCATTTCTTTCTTCTCTGTTTCTAATAAGACCTCCCGCATCAGGGGATGTTCATTGGTCAGCAATACAGTGTATTGTCTTTGTATTTGGAGGGCATGCCTCAATTGCAAGTATTTGTAGAATTGGCTTTGTGGTAAGGTAAAATCCGACTTGAGTTGTAGAAATTACTTAAGTACCGTGCCTATGAATAACTGATAGAGGTATAGTATTCCCACCTTTTCCCATAATTGAAAACCTTGTAGTTTATTGAATTCTTTATAATTGGGATTACGCCATGTAGGTGTAAAAGGATAATAGCCTTGTATACGGAACATTTTTCTAATGGTTCCCCAAATTGTGTTCACCTTTCCCACCATAGATAACGGGGGTTTGGACCATGTGATTCTTTTAGCTTGTAATCTGTGTAATAATGGAACCAGGTTTAGTTCAATATATTGTGAGGGGTTGGGGGTGACCTTTATCCCCAAATAACAAAAGACGGAGACTATTTGGATGGACTGGGCACAGGCTGGTAATGGTTCATTAAGTGGGTCCAAGGGCATGAGTACTGATTTATTCCAGTTGATAGAAAACCCTGATAGAGCTCCGAAGGAGTCAATCAGCTTCGTTACATTTTGTAGTGATTGTCGTGTGTCTCCCAGATATACGTATCAGTGTATCATCTGCATACAATGATATCACATCTTCCCTATTATCTCTTAGAAATCCAGTGATTAACCGAGATGCCCGTACATGTATGGCGAGGGGTTCTAATGCGAGGGTACCCCTATAGAGAGAGAACTCTGATACTTCTTTATTAATGCATATTTTAGCTGTGGGAGCTGCATATAACAATTTGACCCAATTGATGAAGTTTGTACCTAAACCAAAGCGTGACAGTATCTCCCATAAGTAGGACCATTCTACACTATCAAACGCCTTAGCTGTGTCTAATGACAAAATTGCTCTATTTCCAGGGTTATCCACTTCTATTTGTGGATTGAGAAATAATCTGTGCAGGTTGTGCCATTGATCTTGTTGAAATAAAGCCTTTATGTAGCTTTCGCTAATCTATTTGCCAAAACTCGAGCTAATAGTCTCGCATCAAAAGTGAGTAGGGAGATAGGACATTAAGAACCTGGAAGAAATACGTCTTTCCCTGATTTTAATAAAACGATCACAATAGCTTCGTTCATAGTAGAGGGAAGTCTACCGTTTTTCAGCTTCTTCATAAACTTTCAAAAGAGTAGGTATCAGCTGTGGCGAGTATTTTTTGTATACTTCAGCTGGCAAGCCATTCGAACCGGGCGCCTTACCGTTTTTTGCATGCTGTAATTCTTACAGTAATTCTGCCTCCGACAAAGGTGCATTTAGTCCCTCGGCATTCGCTTGGGACAACCTAGTAATTGGATACTCGTCCAAGCATTCATTCAACTCAGTTTGTTTTGGATGAACCTTTGACGAATATATTGTTCAATGTTTTGCTTGCTGCCAGATACTGATAGCCACGATCCTGCCCTGTACCCTGCTGTCTTGTACCTGCTCCTCTTCATTCCTGATCCCAGTTTTTCTTCACCTTTCCTATCTGCTCCATGCTCCTCCAGTTTTCCATGCTTTTTTTGTGTTCCTCATTTTGTATATATTGCAGGGGCATAATTTGAAGCTTGTGGGCCCCGATGTAAAAGTTGACCTGGGCCCCCCCCCCCCCCCACACACACACTACCACCTACCACTTCCACTGGGCACCAAGATACTCCAAGTGGCTAAAGAGTTATTTCAGATATTTATTTACACAATGAGAGGGTAATTCAAAAGATTTTGGAGAAACTGTCCACATTTTGACATACCTCTCCAATTCCTTTGAATACCCTGGAGCAGGGGTAGGCAGCCTTTGAGAGGTGGAGATCTACCTGAACAACATGAAAGAGATCAAAGATCGCCGGGGTTTTCTTTTTTTTTTTGTAAGAAATTAACTAGCAAGGCCTAACTAAATAGTAAAGAAAACTAAAAATATAAACTTAGCCTGGCTTAAAAGTGGACGGTGTCAGTCAGTAGCAGTGGATTGTGTCAGTAAAGCAGTGGAGATGTCAGTAGGGCAGTAGTTGGTGTGAATTGGGCAGTGGATGGTGTCAGTAGGGCAGTGAGTGGTGTCAGAAGGGCAGTGGATGGTGTCAACAGGGCAGTTGATGGTGTCAGTAGAGCAGTGAATGGTGTCAGTAAAGCAGTGGACAGTGTCAGACGGGCAGTGGACAGTGTCAGTAGGGCAGTGGACAGTGTCAGTAAAGCAGAGGTTGGGGTCAGTAGGGCAGAGGTTGGTGTCAGTAGGTCAGAGGACGGTGTCATTATAGCAGTGGATGGTGTTAGTAGGGCTGTAGTAGATGGTGTTGGTAGGGCAGTGGATGGTGTTAGTAGTTTTTTTTTTTTGTTTTGTTTTATTTTATTATTTTATATTTTTTTACAATTTTTTATAAATTGTTTATCGGCCTTGTTGGGGGTTTTGGTGAAATATGAGGGGGTCTAAACAGACCCCTGATATCTCACCTTTGAGACAGAGAAAGGAGATTCAGGACGCAGTCCTTAATCTCCATCTTTGCAGCCTTAGCAGCAGAGAATGAATGGACAAGAATAGCTTCCCATTCATTCACAAACTGAGGCATAGTAAACACAGTTTGTCACAGTCAGTGATTGGTATGGATCACTGACTCTGTCCATTCCGAAAAGGAAGGAGCCTGTAAATGACATATTTACCAGCTCTTTCCCCACTCTCCATTCTGACAGCTTCCTCTGCAGCATCCGGTGACGGGGTGGGGGGCAGCAGCATAAGAGTAACCCGGACAGGAGGACAGTGGGGTTGCACATACAGGAACTGATCAACTGTATGTTCCACATGCAGCCGCTGAATGTCAGCGATAGGGAGAAGAGAAGAGGTGAACTTTCAGCGGCTGCAGGGGGGAGAAACAGCTGATTGGTTCCTGTATTTGGCACCCCAGCCTCCCCTCCTGTCCAGGTATAACCTCTGATGATATATGATTGAGTCCAGGGAAGTCTTAGTCCCACCCAATGTGTAGAAGTCCCCCATCGCCGTCAGTATCCTGGACTGTATAATGCTCCCGGTCTCTCCATATAACCCCCCCCCCCCCCGTCCCATGCTCCTCTCTCACCACTTGCTGAACTTGCTTGCAGGAAGGATCTCTAGCACCTGGACTGGCTCCAGTTAGAAAGCATGTACTCCTGGCTGGGCCCCCTCCACGACTGAGGACAGGTCAGGGGGAGCAATAAGAGAAGAGGGAGGGCGCATGGCCGAAAACCTGATGTAGCAGGAAGTTTCTGAGTGAGCTCCGCCATCCATCCTGCAGAATCCTGATGATATCTTGGCCATCCTACTCTGCATTGCCTTGAAAGCACCATTGATCATCTACCCTCCATCCCTGCTACAGTTGCCAGCATTGGCACAATCCAACATGGCTAAACGGTCACAGGCCCTACACTTCCAGCCGGACACAACGGGCCACGATTTCTGCGTTCCTCCCCACTCTGCTAAAGTGGCTGCACAAAGGCTGTTCTCCAAGGGCCTTAGGAACACACCGATACCTCTGCTCCTGGACATGGAGGAGCCCGACCCAGCTAAGGACTGGGGAGACCTGGATGACACTACACGTGCCTTTGCAGCAACTGTGGCCTCCACAACTGTGAGTACCCACACCACATGTTCACAGGTTTCCAACATGGCGGCGGCTGGGATTCATGCTGACACTGATACTAAGCCTGTCCTCGGGCACTCACGAACCATTCAACAAAATGCTAAAATGGCTGTAGCTTCCGCTAGAGGTTTGCTCCTCTTGGAATATAAGAGGCATAAGTAATCCCAATAAGCGAGGGGCCATCTTTTACTACTTTACTAATAAAAAAACACGTGGTGTGCCTCCAGGAGACGCACTTGTGCCCGGACACTGTACACCTGCTGCGATCCCGTAAATTTCCCACACAAATTCACGCCACTCACTCCTCCTATTTCAGGGGAGTTAGTGTGCTAATATCTCGTGATGTACCATATGTTTGCTTTGAGCAGCGGGTGAACAGAGAAGGGCGCTACATTTTTTTATTCTGTAAACTGAAAGGTTTTGTATGTATTTTGGCAGCTATGTACATCCTGCTGCCCTTTTCCTCAGACCCGCTAAAGAAACAAGCTCAATTTATGGCATTGCACCCTGGGATACCTGTACACACCTAGTAAAACCCCATTTGCCACCTTGGTCAGTGAGTTGGGTCTGAGGGACATGTGGCGAACCCGCAACACCAATGTTAAATGTTATTCATGTTACTCAGCCACTTATGGGAGGCTGTCACGAATTGATATGGGACTGGGAAATCATGCCCTAATCCCATATGTGGTGGACTCTGCCTATGAGCCCAGGCTGCTATCAGATCACTCGGCCTTCTGGGTATGCCTGGATATTGCAGACAAGCCCCTGCGCCCATTGTGGTGTGTGAACCCATTTTGGTTGACACTGTTCCCAGTCCCAGATACTGTCTCTAAGGCTTTGGGAGACAAGTTGCAATTCAAAGAACACTCCTCCAGCAGGGCCATTGTGTGGGACTCCCTGAAGGCCTACCTTAGGGGGGCTCATCATAAGGGAAATTACAGGTCTTAAGCAGAGATCACGTGAATGGGAAGACACAGTAAGCTCCGATTTACAGAATAGAGATGCAGCATATGTTACTATCCCTACCCCGATCAATTAGAAGCCCAATCTCTTTACAATACGGTGGTAATGTCAGCGGCAGAGAAGAGAAGGTATTTCCTTCAGCAAAATTACTTTGAAGAGGGAGAGAATACAGGACACCTCTTGGCCATGGTAGCAAAAGCACAACAGGAAGATAGCAATATCACTGCCATTCAGTACCCGAGCGGAACAATCTGCATTACTAGGGAGGATATATTGGGTACATTCCAACACTTTTATACAGATTTGTATGCCTCTAGGTCAGATGCGCACTGATGGACCTACTACGGGACCCCCCTCTCACACTGGAGGAGCTGAGTGAAGCATTAGCTATGGCCCCTAGGCATAAATCACCAGGTTCTGATGGCCTTCCTGCAGAAGTTTACTTTAAATATGGGAATGTTCTCCTCCCACCATTGCTTTGGGCACTTCAGGAGGTAGCTGACACAGGCAAATTGCCCAATTCCATGCAGGAAGCCATAATAGTGGTGCTCCTCAAACCAGGAAAAGACAAACTCATCCCAGACTCCTATCAACCCATATCTCTGTTTAATACAGATGTTAAACTCCTTGCCTTAGTACTGACCAATAGATTATCTAAATTTATTAGCAAACTTATTCGCCGAGACCAATCAGGTTTCATCCCTGCCCGATCCACAGCAGACAACATAAGACGTCTATTTTTAAATCTGCAGATTCCTGTGGACAATCCTGGCGGTAGGGCCATCTTATCCTTAGACGCGGCAAAAGCATTTGATAGTGTTGAATGACCCTACCTTCTGGATATCCTGTCTAGGGTTGGCATAGCGGACAGGTATATTAATTGGATTAGAGTCCTTTACTCGGCTTCAAGCGCTAGATTAGAGAATAAATAATGACCTTTCCTCCTCTTTTTCCTTACATAGAGGCACTCGGCATGGGTGTCCGCTGTTGCCGCTGCTGTTTGCGATGGCAGTGGAGCCTCTGGCAATGCTTATTCGTAATCCCCCATCTACAGTTGGATTCTGCAGAGGCCCCATGGAAGATAAGGTGTCCCTTTATGCGGATGATGCACTACTGTATCTGGGTGATACGGGGGATTTGTTAACCACAGTCATGAAACTCATTTCAGACTTTGGCAGTATCTCAGGATTTGCCATCAACTGGTCCAAATCGGTGCCCACTTGTGACACCTCTCCCAGACAGGGCAGCACAAATTGCCATAGTGGACTCCTTTAAGTACCTGGGGGTAATGGTGTCTAAAGATCCAGCAGACTATCTGTCACTTAACTTAATTCCCCTATTAAATAAACAAAAACTCAAAGGTAATAGCTGGTGCAAACTGCCGCTATCGGTGATAGGTTGTGTAAACCTTATAAAGATGGTGTGGGCCCCGCAGCTATTATATATTTTTCATAATACACCCATTTGGATTTCGAACAAATGGTTTAAATGTATAGATTCCCAATTTTGGGATCTTATATGGAGAAGGGGTCAGGTCCGTATAAGTCTAAATGCCCTCCAATATGGTAAGGATCGGGGTGGTCTGGCGATGTATTTCCTGGCCTCCCAGCTGCAACAGTTCACGGGCTGGGGTGCTGAGGATAAGTTGGATCCAGCTGCTCGGTTGGTGTCCTGGACTATTACAGAGCTCCTGGCCATATCACACTTGGAAATGGACCTCCTGGGCATACCCCACTCTTCACCTACAGGGGACTTGCTTAAAACAGTGTGGAAAACAACTAAACAGGCACTGTCTATTTCCGGTATGATGGAGTTTACTCCACTATGGCACAATCCCAATTTCGCAGAGGTTAATAAGCTACAGGGGTTCCCCTTATGGAAGAAACAGGGGATACGGTTCCTCCATCAACTGTACTCCAATGGCACCCTAAAAACGTTTGAACAGTTGCGTAATTCCTGCTCACTAATGGCCAATTTTATCAAGACCTCCAGCTTCGGCATGCCTTGCAAGCCCAAGCACAAGTGACACCTTCTCTATATCCTCCTCCCCCACGATACAAAATCTCATACGGGCCACTTCCCGTAAGGGTCTAATTTCCCACATGTACTCTGTCCTTATGTCAACCATCCAAAATCCCTCCTTATTTAAATGCAGGTCTTCATTGGTCACAGACATAGGAGAGATAGATGATGAACAGTGGGACCTGGCATTAGAATCCCTCCCAGTAGTCTCAGTTTCTGCCTCCCAAAAACTTTCTCAAGTCTTCATCCTCCATAGGTCATATCGTACTCCGGCCAAACTGTTTGCTTGGGGCAGAAGAGACACTCCTCTCTGCTTAAAGTGTGTAGCTTACACAGATACATATGACCTGGAGATGTCCCATACTGGCAAGATACTGGGCTGAGGTCATTCAAACCATTACTGAAGTAGCTGAACTTCCTATCCCCTTTACCCCACTGGTGTGCCTGTTGGGAGCTATAGATGAGGAGATGTTCCCTAGAGCTTGTGACAGACAGCCCCTGTCAGTGATAGATGGGGTGTATCTGCCATGCAGGATCTTGAGGTTCTTAAGATAAAGGAGTGACAGTGACAGGTCTGTAGGCAGCAAGGTGTTAAGCACTGGCCACATCTTGCTCCCCCACCTGGGGTATAATTTTGACTTACCTGAGTGTAATCAGTGTTGGTGCTGAGAGAGAAGGAGCAGGCTGTGGGGGAACATGCCTGCAAAGACTGAATGTCAGGGAAATGGCCGTAGAGATGGCGATCCTGCCAGCAATCATAATGGACATCATGGGTGAATCCCGATGCGCATGTGTGATCGTGCGAATCTGCGATTGCGTGATGGGAATAGACGTGCACGCATGCGTAATGACGCAAATCTGCATTCACATCGGCGCGCACGCCCGCGCACAATGTGATAGAAGCGAACTTCACCTGGGCTATAAAAGGTCTATGTCTGCCTGACTCAAGTGCTGGATTATCGTCAGCTCTCCTGCGTTCCTGAAAACTGTATCCGTGCTTGATTACTGTTGTAACCTGGCTTGTTCTGACCTGCTACCTATTCTCCTGGATTATCCCTTGGCTTGTACCTCTGACCATCCATCTGCCTATCGGCTTGTGTTTGACACTCAGCTTGCTGTAAGGACTTTGCTTCTGCCTGATTCCCTGTGCATGACCCCGGCTTGTCTTACAGACTCCATTTCTGCTTGATCCACTGTGTATGACCCCGGCTTACTACTTGGACTTTGTTTCTGCCTGAACCACTGTGTTTGACCCTCAGCCTGCTCAGCAATCTCTGCCTTGCCTGGGTGTTGGAACTGGGCCTCAGCTTATACTCAAGGACTTGTCTTTACCTGTTGGTCCTCAAACACCTGTTCGGATGACCCTACGGACTCTCAGCCGGGCCTTTACTTCTGCTGCCATAAACCAATGCTTCCGGAGTTCCTGTACATCTGTTCCTGGTCAGTCATTGCCTTCTGCACCTGCCTGGCTATCCAGTTCCTGTCGGCAACCTGTGCTTCTTTGTGCAACATACGCTCTGTCTCACCCTCAGGGTTATAGCGCACTCAGCCGCAAAGGGAGCCCCTCTCTGCACTCGGCTTTGGATCAGGTACATGACAGTATAATCCAGCCATGTCTGAAGCCGACAGAGGTGGCTCTCCACTTGGAGCGCTTTGCCAGCAGGTCACCACCCTCACCCAGGCTGTCCATCGGCTCCAGGAAGGCTATTTTCAGCTTGAGGGATATCTACAGCACCTGACAGTCTCTCCTGCAGAGTCCAGCCCTTTTACTTCTTTACTTCTAGTATGGCATCAACATCCTCTGCACCGGTCCATGCCGCTGCTACTCCTCCTGCAGTGGTGGCTTCTCCACCGGAACCTCGCGTTCCTATGCCTGAAAGATTCGGAAAAAGTTCCGGGCCTTTAAGTATGCCTGCATGCTATATTTAGCCCTACAACCAAGGACTTTTTCTTTAGAAACTATAAAGGTGGGGTTCATTATTTCTCTGCTATCCAATGAACCCCAAGCCTGGGCTCATAACCTCCTTGAACAGAAGGACCCTTTACTCAACTCTGTGGACACCTTCTTTGAAGCCATGGCCCAACTTTATGATGATCCTCAGCGCTCTGCCACTGCTGAATCCGCCTTGCATTCTTTGACCCAGGACTACACAGTGGACTTATGCCGATGATCAGCCGACACTGATTGGAACGATGCAGCCTTGAAATACCAGTATCGTCTCGGACTTTCAGAGACTCTTAAAGACGAACTGGCCCGGGTAGAGACTCCAGCAACATTGGAAGGCCTGATCCAGCTAGCAATTAAACTATACCGTCGCCTGCGGGAACGTCGATCAGAACATTTCCAGTCTCCACGTCCTACCTGGATTATGCCAAGGGTACCACAAGCCTCTGCCTCTTCGCCAGCACCACCCTCTGCCTCCATATCCGAAGGAGAACCTATGCAGCTGGGTCTAGTCAGGTCCTCCCTGACTCTCGAAGAAAACCAATGCCGTCGGCAGGGCAACCTCTGCCTCTACCACGGTGGAACGGGACACTTCCTGCGCAACTGCCCTATAAGGCCCAGTAAGTCGCATTCCCAGTACTGAATGAACTTTCAGGTGTCCGGATCTTCCCCCTCTCACCTTGCTCTCCCTGTCTCCCTACAGGTGGCGGAAGGGGAGGTTTGGCTTCTGGCAATCTGCCCCGCCCACACTCCCCAACAGGCAGGGCTCTGTAAGAGAAGGGGATGTGGGCGGGAAGATTCAAGATCAGCAAATGTACAAGAAAAAATGGAGTCAGTGATCCATCTAATCCCTCCTGCCTCTGAGTGAGTACTCTCATGTGGGGGATGCCTCTCTCTTCCTCTTCTCTCTCTCCTCTCTCTTCTCTCCTCTTTCCCTTCTCTCCTCTCTCACTTCTCTCCCCCCTCTCTCTCTCTCTTCCACCCCCCCTCTCCACTGTCTCTCCTTTTCTCTCTCTCTCTCCCCCCTCTCTCTCTTCTCTCTCTCTTTTCTCTCCCCTCTCTCTCTTCTCTCCCCCTCGCTCTCTCTTTCTTCTCTCTCTCTCTCTCTCTCTTCTCTCTCTCTCTTTCTTCTCTCTCTCTCCCCCTCCCCCCCTCTCTCTCCTCTCTATCTCTCCTCTCTCTTCTCTCTCCTCTCTCTCTTCTCTCTCTCTTCTCTATCTCTCCTCTAACTTCTCTCTCTCTTCTCTCTCTTCTCTCTCTCTTCTCTCTCTCTTCTATCTCTCTCTTCTCTCTCTCTCCTCTCTCTCCC
>BLSH010146768.1:132130-156199 GCA_018402905.1 Glandirana rugosa
TCCCCCTCTCTTTCTTTTACTCTCTCTCCCCCCTCTGTCTTCTCTCTGTCTCCCCCCTCTCTCTCATTTTCTTTCTCTCCCCCTTTGTCTCCTCTCTCTCTCTCCCCGTCTCTCTCTCTTCTCTCTCCCTTCTCTCTCTCTCTCCCCTTCACGCTCTCTCTCTTCTCTCTCCTTTCTCTTCCGTTCTCTCTTTCTCCCCCCTCTCCCTCTCCCCTCCTCTCTCTGTCTCCACCCTCTCTCTCATTTTCTTTCTCTCCCCCTCTGTCTCCTCTCTCTCTTCTCTCTCCTCTCTCTCTCCCTTCTCTCTCTCTCTCCCCTTCTCTCTCTCTCTCTTCTCTCTCCTTTCTCTTCCGTTCTCTCTTTCTCCCCCCTCTCCCTCTCCCCTCCTCTCTCTGTCTCCCCCCTCTCTCTCATTTTCTTTCTCTCCCCCTTTGTCTCCTCTCTCTCTCCAATGCATGTTTTAGAGCATTGGGGAAGATGCCATTAGAGAGGATGAGTGGGTTAGAGAGTGTAGGATAGAGTCAGAGGGTGACCGTAGTATTGAAGAGGGAACAGGGGACAGGTGGTTAGGTGGGCGTTAGAAACAAGTTTAGCAACTTTGTCTATAGTAGCAGGTTTGAATAAGGGGAGTGTTTATTGTACCTGTTGACATGGGGTCTTAACTGGGGGAGATACCTGTAGAGTGGAGATTTCATCACGAATTGTATCAATCTTGTTTTTGGAGTGATTAGCAATCTCCTGGGCAGTGAGTGACTTGTGGGTGGAGGCAGTGTAGGACGAAGTAGAGTGTTGAAGGTAGAGAAGAAAGGTGTAAAGGGTTCACCGCGCTAGGTGTGAAGAATAGAAGACAAGCTGCCACACTACAACCAAAGCTCAATTGTAAATTAAACAGATAAAACAAAAGTGGCGCTAAGTAAATGTGCTAATAAAGTGAACTTATGTGCCACTTAACGGGACACAGAAGATTCTCAAGGTGAGGCTATACAACAAATGTATGACAAAACAATATATAAATGTGAAGATTGAAACAGTGCAGTCAATAGTCCATTGAGACTAATCCAGCGTGATCAAAAGTGTCCAATGTGGGATCAATAAGTGAAAACGTAAAGACAATAAAATTGTATGTATAAGGCAGGTAGGCATTTCATATAAACTATGGTAATCTTCAATGCTAATAATAATAATTCTGAATGTGACTTCAAATAAAATCGGGGTGTTGGCAGTAAAAATAATTTTGAAGAAGAAGAAATCAGTGGAACGTTGTAAGAAGAGATCAGGTAAATCCACAAATGGTAAAAATGAAGGCTTACCAGATGTTGTATATATTGAAGCAAGAATATATAAGTTTAAAGATGAGGGGATGCGTCCTTCTCCAGTCTCGGTGCGTCACACACTCCGGGATGAAATGGGGGGGATACGTCAAAAAGCTCCGGTCCGGGTACGTCACACGTCCCTTGTAGTCCTCCAGCCCTCCGGGACTGAAGGAATGGATCCTGATGTCCTCTAGTGTATGCGTCCGGTCACTGGTACATCCTTATACTAGTGTTCAGGATGGGCGCCACAATGGAATGGATGAATGGAAAAAAGCTGGCGGCAGTTGTCAGTCTCCTTACTCTCTGCGCTCCTCTGCTCATCCCTCACAGGCTGCCCTCGCTGTCTCGGCTCTCTTCCCCTCCCGGCAGACAGAGGGCGCTGGACTACAGTGCAACACCCCGCAATACCCGAGAGAGGGAGGACCGCGCAGACACCAGCTTCTAGGAGGGGTGGGGAGAAGAGAGATCCGAGACAGCGAGGGCAGCCTGTGAGGGATGAGCAGAGGAGCGCAGAGAGTAAGGAGACTGACAACTGCCGCCAGCTTTTTTCCATTCATTTATATGACATTGTGGAGCCCATCCTGAACACTAGTATAAGGATGTACCAGTGACCGGACGCATACACTAGAGGACGTCAGGATCCATTCCTTCAGTCCCGGAGGGCTGGAGGACTACAAGGGACGTGTGACGTACCCGGACCGGAGCTTTTTGACGTATCCCCCCCATTTCATCCCGGAGTGTGTGACGTACCGAGACTGGAGAAGGACGCATCCCCTCATCTTTAAACGTATATATTCTTGCTTCAATATATACAACATCTGGTAAGCCTTCATTTTTACCATTTGTGGATTTACCTGATCTCGTTCCACCGATTTCTTCTTCTTCAAAGTTATTTTTACTGCCAACACCCCGATTTTATTTTAATTCACATTCAGAATTATTATTATTTGCATTGAAGATTACCATAGTTTATATGGACTGCCTACCTGCCTTATACATACAATTTTATTGTCTTTACGTTTTCACTTATTGATCCCACATTGGACACTTTTGATCACGCTGGATTAGTCTCAATGGACTATTGACTGCACTGTTTCAATCTTCACATTTATATATTGTTTTGTCATACATTTGTTGTATAGCCTCACCTTGAGAAGGTAAAGAAGAGTTGATAGGGACTGGATGAGAAGGTGTTAATAAGAGTGGTAAAATAGGTCTGCTTGGCAGTGTGGAGGCAAAAATTTTATTTTTCGAGGGCAGATTTGTATTGGTTGAAGTCTTTGAGAGACTTTGTTTTGTGCCACAGAAGCTCAAAAGCACGGCTACGTTTTTTGAGATTTCTGGTGTCATCTGTTTGCCAGGGTTGTTGGGGTCATGGCCTGATTCTGTGTGTAGTGAGGGGAGTGAGCTCATCCAGGGTGGAGGACAGGGATTTATTGGAGACGGAAGTGGCTTGGTTGGGGCAGGACGGGGATGAGATTTTGTCATAGAGGTGGTCAGTAGCAGAATAGAGGAGAGAAGGTTTTCTATGGGTGATGGTTAGGCGATTGGAGGGAAAGGTGGTGGAAGACAGGAAGAGAGAGATGTTTGCTGTGTGCTGGTGTTTGAAAGGATTTTGTTTCACTGTAATAAATCTCACTTAAAGCATATACAGTCTGGTACCAGTTTCCAGAGTGTCCACAGATCTGGCCATCTCTGCTGCTGTTTCCTGACACCGACTGAGTACAAAAACACACAATATCACAGGAAATCACTGACAGTAACACTAACTACCCAACAATAATACTACAGTATTTCAAATAATTTAGGCACCAAATCAATTAGTAAAAACTAAATGTATTGTCACCCAACAAAGTTAGTAACAGGTAAGCAAAGATAAAGAGTAAAATAAATGAAAAATGGTAATAATACACTTTTGTATACAGAGTAATTAACAGTAAGGACAAGGCGTAGGATGATACTTGCCATCCATATTAGCATAAAGAGTAACAACGCCATTTGGAGTGCAGCAGTAAGCAGTAAAGAAGACTTGAATTCTAAGCCACCAAAGCGAAACTGTTGTGCAGTAATGGCAGCCATGCTGAGTGTAAAACTGTCTGGTGAGCACTGTCAGTATTTGAGTTGATAGGGATGAGTATAGGGAGACAGAGGAGATTTGCAGGCAGGTTGTGTGACAGGGGCAATCCTCATGATGCTCCTTCTGCTGGCTACCATTGGGGCCCTTTCAGTAGAATTGGTGCACTTAACAACTGTCCTGATGAACCTGCACGCAGTTAGTATATATTATAGGGGTGCTATAGTCTTTGCACAGATGCAGAGTAGATGCAGGTCTGAAGCAGTGGTGGTTCAGTAGAACAGTAGTATAGAGTTGGTAGGGGTGCAAGATAGGTGCGGTAGAGGTGCTGTGCAAGGCTGGTAGATAGATGGGGTGTGAGGTGTGCAGTTGGAGTATGGCCCTCAGCAACTGCTAGCAGTGACAGTAATTGGCAGGTAGCCCTCTCACTTGTTCCAAGGATGCATCTGCAGACCTCCCTGTTAGAAGAAGTCCCCTCGGTCTCTCCCCAAAGCCTCCAATGAACATCAGTGAGAGCCAATGGCAGATGATTGCTCCAATCTCCTAGTGGCAGTAATGCAGGTGCTGCTGGTGCAGCTGTTACTGTTCTGCAACAAGTGTCCTAATTTTTCAGTCACAGGATCAGGTCCCCTCTGGCCAGACCTCCAGTGAGCCAAGAGCCTTCAGGCAAAGGTCTTCTCTCTTCCAGACACTGGGCACCAAAAACCCCTAACTTACATGAGCAGTGTAATACAAATCTTCCTCTAACGCCTTCTGAATCTAAGAGTCCATAGGGATTTTTAGTTCAGAAAGTCAATTTTAGCATTACGGGGCTGTCATTTTGGACTACATCTCCCATGATTCCAAGTAAGGAACCATAGCTGGAGGCACCTGGCTATACTCCATACAAAATAAACACAATAGATGGACACCTTCATATGATTGGATGCAGTCACTGTTCAGCCAATAATTTTTCACCTTGCTCCTTTAGAAAAGCTGATTGAACAATCGACATCTGTTGAGCCAAGTGGTGCTGATAATGGAATCCAGGGCTTGAATTTCAGCTGAAGTTCCCTATAATAGCTGCTGACACAGACCCAGTGTAATCACCTCACCAATATTGATACACATACAAAATCCGATAGGTGCTACAGTGACGCTGTTGGCGCTGTTCAGGACCGGCAGAACACTGGGAGATCACGTATCATATGGGCAGAGAGGCAGAGCTGGCTGTACTGGGACAATAATCACTAAGACACTGATCATAGAGGCACGCAGGGGATGCTGTTTGCTTCCGTTCCGGAATGGGGACACAGTCCTCCGCCACAGCTGCGCCTCTGACACTACAGATGGACGGAGTGGCTGCCTGCTGAGAGTTAGTTACATGCTGCAGAGCCAGAGGACAGTAGAAACACCAGCATTCGGGCGCCCTAGATGGCAGTGTGCCCTAGGCGGCTGCCTAGTTTGCCTTGTGGTAGCGCCGGCCCTGCCTGTATCCAATTTGCAATAGTGTGAACCCAGCCTTAAAAATACTGGACTGTCATGTGAAAAATGTGTGGGACATCTAGCAAGTATGCAGGGCAGAGAGCTGGGTCAGGTTTCTGGTAAATGAGAGGAATCAAGGGAGATTTGTACATCACACATAGAGACTTGGTGAGAGGTAGAAAACTGGATGACACATGCAAAGACGTATCTGTCATCCGTCGGCTCAGCGGGGATCAGCGGAGCGATCCCCGCTGAGCAAATGGAGTCAGTTTACGAACACGGCCATGTCTTCATGCACACTAAGAAAATGCCTCTTTTAAGGGCAGTTAACCTTGTTATTGCAGCCTTGAAATGCCCCCCTATTTACACATAGGCCTTTACAGACGTATTAGAATAGGGGTGTTTAGAAGCTCAAAAAGAAAAAAAAAAAAACATTCTTGCGCATTCAGGAGAGAAGCAGGAAGACAGGAAAAAATTTACTTGAATGACCAAGTTTGACAAGCTGTGCTGCCTGTCAACTTGACCTGCCCCATTAAATTTGCAGATGCAAAGCATCACAGCCACGGCATTTGAATAACCCCCTCTGGCTGTATTGTGGTCCTGAGAGGGGCGTAAAACAATGCAGGTCGCCCGCCTGTTTTAACCACCCCCTGCTCGCCTATGTGAAAGAGGCCTTGGAGGAAGATTTTCTTTCAATCAGTAGAAAGGGCATAGGACATTTGGAGGAGAGGTTCAGGTGACACCGCTGCAGAGGAATAGGCAACATCTTTTTTGCCTGTGGGAATAAAAGATCCAGCACACCATGTAAGGGAAAAGTAATGGAAATTCTCCAAAAAGAGAAATGTTCTAACCAGCTCCTTATTGAGACCAAGTACTTTTTTTTCTTTTCTTTTTCTTGAAGCTCCTTGGTGCAGAGCTTTGTCAAAACCCCTGTAAACAAAAAGTTAACCGTGAAATCACACACCAAAAAAATGCGCAGAGAGTACAGTATGGCCAATCCTCAGAAAAGAAAGAGTCTCTAACCCTAAACCTCCCAGGGCATAAGGCTCCTGAGAGAGGCAAGGTACACCATGGTCTACCTAGGCCGAAGCCAGGTGGACCCCACTCCTTAGGGACCAGCCATAGCTGGTCCACCAAGTATTTGGTGAGAGTCTCTCCCAAAGAGAGACCCCTCCGAATACTGTTGAGCAAGTGAGAGTGCACCTGGTTGCAGATAGGGTTGCCACATCATCCCTTTAATCCAGGACACATATGAATTACACAGGTTCTGTGGCTGATTATGGTGGTAATTAAACTCACTTGGTGCCTCATCTGCATTAAATTAGCCTCAGAACCTGTGTAATTCATATGTGTCCTGGATTAAAGGGATGATGTGGCAACTCTATGAGCATGGCTGGGTGGGTGAGCATGGATTGATGGCTAGGTGAGCACGGTTGGGTGGGTGAGCATGGATGGATGGCGAGCATGTAGGGTTGCCACATCATCCCTTTAATCCAGGACACATATGAATTACACAGGTTCTGTGGCTGATTAAGGTGGTAATTAAACTCACTTGGTGCCTCATCTGCATTAAATTAGCCTCAGAACCTGTGTAATTCATATGTGTCCTGGATTAAAGGGATGATGTGGCAACTCTAGTTGCAGAGTGCCCGATGTGTTTGCCAGGCTCTGAAAGTCTGCCCAATTGCTGAGCACTGCCAGGTTATTGCTAGAGTTCATATAGAGTATGTGTTGTATTGCCAAGCGTGAGAACGTGATCTTCTGATCATGATTCCTCTCATGTTTCCTCTCTTGCCTTTCAAGAGTTTCAGTAAAAGGCTTATTTCATACAAAGAGTGTGTTCAATTACTCCAGCTGCACTACTTGAAAAGAACCTATATAAGCACTGAGAGATTGTGGGAGCAGACACCTGGGGGGTAGTGAGATTGAGCCTGGAGACTGAAGCGCAAATACCTGTTTATAGAATGTGTCTTCCAGAGGGTTGAAGCTTTAAAGTGGAATCCAGATTTTTCCTAACTTAGCTTAAATCTGCTCCCAACACCTTCAAGATCCTATCCTAACTACCTTGTGAAAGGAAGATGCTTATACTTACCTATTTTGAGGGTGCTCTGGCCAGCTCCCAGCGGCAGCTTCAGGGGAGAGGAGGGACAGCCGACAATGGATGCCCCGTAGCAAACATATGGGTGACATCACCGCACAAGGTCTGCAGCTGTTGTCAGTGATCTTCACCTCTTCCCCCTGAAGCCAGCCACTGGGGAGATCATATGACCGGACTGAAGCACCCTCAGAATAGGTAAGTATAAGCATCTTCCCCACAGGGTAGTTAGAATAGGATTTAGAAGGGGGTGGGAGCAGGTTTAAGCTTAGTTGGGAATAGCCTAGAATTCCACTTTAACAACCCTACTCAGAGAGCCCTTGAGTCCTGCATGTGAACTTGGGCTGAGTTGCATGGCCCTGGAAACTCCCAGTGATGTTAAGTGTTTCGGCTCTGATGTTAAAGTTGGTGCAAACTCTCATGCATGATTTTTACCTATAGGTAAGCCTATAATAAGGCTTACTTATAGGTACTGTAAATATCTTCTAAACATGCACCGTTTAGGAGATATCTATGTACATGCAATCAGTGGCGTCACCGGCACATGCACACTGAAGGAGCGGCATACCCTTGCCGTTCTTTCAGAGTCCTGTGCCATAAACGGCGGCTCCCATATGCATGCAACTCACACAGCTGGAGTCCACAAACACAGAAGGAATCCATGAACCCGGAAGGAAGACCAGGTGAAGATGGAAGTGCCTTCAGCGGTGACAGCGTGCCACTGGAGGACTACATTCTAAGGCAGTGATGGCAAACCTTGAACTACATTTCCCATAATGCTTATGCACTCTGCAGTGTAGTTGAGCATCATGGGAAAAGCAGTTCCAAAACATCTAGGGTGCCAATGTTCGCCATCACTGTTCTAAGGTAAGTTTCACATAATGTGCTAGTATGTGATGCATACTAGCACATTATGACATTTTAAAAAGAAAAGAAAAAAAGCCAGCAGTGTACTACCGCTTTAAAGTCTAACTCCATGTTTCATGTAACTTTAAATAGCTCATTTGGACCAAGTTGGTCCAAACAAACTCATTCCTTTACTAATACATATGCTGGCTGTCAGCTATGTACAATATATAGGGCTGTGTTTCAGCCGCATTATGGGGACTTGCTGCCCCATTCCCAGAACAAAATCGAGTTGGACTGAGTGCTGCTCAGCCATTCAAAGGAAGCCTTTGATGTTTATAAATGAATACATTTATAAACATGTATTGTTGGCTGATGTGCAGAGGTGGGTGCATGATGTCAGCTATTCAGAGGAAGCTGTGTATTCATTCATTAAAAAAAAGGAAGAGTTAAGCAGCACAGATCCCGACTCGATTTTGTTCTGGGACCAAGATGAAAGGTCCCCATACCACTGCTGGAACACATTCCTGTATACTGTATGTAGCTGATACCACGCTGGCAGTGGGTGCATGTATTAGTGAAGAAATGAAACATGAAGATAGGTTTAGATTTCCCTCAAATTACTCTGTGTCCTAAAGTGAAAGCATTTTCATCCACCACTTGCATTTAGTTGCTCGTAAAACCATTGTCTCCATGACAGTAAGTGAGGGGAAATCTCTCTGACTTCCTGTTCCAATACCTACAATTACATAGACCAGTCATGGACTCTCAGTGAATAACAACATTGTATATCCCAGGAAACCCTGATTATGCAAGCCTCTGGTCAGTCAGCTTCTATACACCACTCTCCAGCTTGGTGCATTGCATTGAAGTAACATGCCTGTTAGGCACATTAGTACATTTTGGTGGCATTCATTTGGCACCTGCAATGCAGCACATCACAATGCACAGTAGCACAATACCATACATTGTGGTGCACTGCGTCAAATAAAAATGGCACATTCTCAATGTCCTGGTGATACCATGCTGAGAATAGGAAAATAAAGACTCATGAAAGGGGCAGAGTGGGAGAAAAGTAATTCTTTACTGGGAAGATAGTTCTTAACCACTTCAATACTGGGCACTTTCACCCCCTTCCTTCCCAGACCAATTTTCAGCTTTCAGTGCTGTCGCACTTTGAATGACAATTGCGCGAACATGCTACACTGTACCCACATAAAATTTTTATCATTTTTTACACAAAAATAGAGCTTTCTGTTGGTGGTATTTAATCACCACTGGGGTTTTATTTATTGTGCTACAAATAAAAAAAGACTGAACATTTTGAAAAAAATGCATTTTTCTTAGTTTTGGTTATAAAATTTTGCAAATAAGTAATTTCTCTTCATAAATTTTGACTAAAAATTATACTGCCACATTTCTTTGGTAAAAAATAATGTGATGGGGACACAGATGTTGTGTGCACTGTGACAGATGTGATGGGGACAGACAGATGCTGTGTGCACCGTGACAGATGTGATGGGGACACAGATGTTGTGTGCACTGTGACAGATGTGATGGGGACACAGATGTTGTGTGCACTGTGACAGATGGATGTTTTGGGGACTGTGACAGATGTGATGGGGACACAGATGTTGTGTGCACTGTGACAGATGTGATGGGGACACAGATGTTGTGTGGACTGTGACAGATGTGATGGGGACACAGATGTTGTGTGGACTGTGACAGATGTGATGGGGACACAGATGTTGTGTGCACTGTGACAGATGGATGTTTTGGGGACTGTGACAGGTGTGAATTGGACACAGATGTTGTGTGCACTGTGACAGATGTGATGGGGCACAGATGTTTTGGGGAGTGGTACAGATGTGATGGGGACACTGACATGTGTATGGGGACAGGGGTGACAGTGGTGCTTGGTGTACTGTTTGTGGGGGAATCTATGACAGCTGTGTAAAATCATCCTCACACAGAGAGCTGTCACAGAGCTGGAGATTCACCCACTCGTGCCACGAGTATGCGTTCTGAGGACGTTCCTGGACATCCACTCAGAACTAGAGCCCCACCCAGCCGTTTATGTACAGTGTCCGGGTGGGAAGTGGTTAAAGACATTGGCTGTATGTCTGGGGTCATTGTTCTGTTGCAGAATAAATATGGGGCCAATCACATGCCTCCCTAATGGTATGGCATGCTGGATAAGTATCTGCCTGTATTTCTCAGTATTGAGGACACCATTGATCCTGACCAAATCTCCAACTCTATTTGCAGAAATGCAGCCCCAAACTTGCAAGGAACTTCCACCATGCCTCAATGTTGCCTGCAGACACTCATTATTGTACCACTCTCCAGCCCTTCAGCCTCCTGCTACAGCCAAATAATTACAATTTTGACCAGTTTAAAGCATCTGCTGCCATTTTGTCTGTACCCCAGTTTTCATGCATAGTTGAGTTGCTTAGCCTTGTTTCCACATAGGAGGTATGGCTTTTTGGCCACAATTCTTCCATGAAGATGACTTCTGGCCAGATTGCTATGGACAGTAGATGATTTCCACCAGTTCTGTGCCGATGGCACTGCTGGACATCTTCTGATCTTGAAGGGAAGTAAGCATGACCCTGAACGTTGCCCGATCAATGCTGTCCTGAGAAATACAGGCAGATAGTGTACTTATTCATCATTCTGTACCATCAGAGAGGCATGTGATTGGCCCCAAAATCTTTCATCTACTGCATTAAATTTCCTTGGCCTACCACTGCATATACGGTCCTTGATGTTTCCCGTTTCTTTGTGATTCTTCAAAAGAGCTTGAACAACACAAACCCAGTCGGCTTTGAAATCTTTGCCTGGGAGAGATCTTGCTGATACAGTATAACTATCTTGTGTCTTATAGCTTTGCTCAGTCTTGCCATGGTGTATGCATAAAATGAAAAAAAGAAAACAAACTGCTCCACCAATTCAAGTCATCCTTATATTTTTATTAATGGATTATATACATGGAAAATATACAGATGACTTGAATTGGTGGAGCAGTTTGTTTTCTTTTTTTCATTTTATGCAATGACTTTTTCATAACTGCAACCCCCCTTATTGTAGGGCAAGCGCTGTACATTCCATTTATGAGATTCCCATAGTCTGTTGTTTGGGTTTTTTGCCATGGTGTATGACCTGTGACATGAAACTGTCTTCCATAACCTCACCTTAGTAGCAGAGTTTGACTGTTCCTCGCCCAGATTAAGCCTCCTACATGGCTGTTTCTGTTTCAATTAATGACTGCGTTTCAACCTACATTGATGATCACTAGCACCTGCTTTGTATAATCTTACACCTGACGCGAATCCTACAAAATCCCTGACTTTGTGCAAGTGTACAAAGTGTGCAAGTGCAAGAATTGATGCTAGCTTGAAGCCAAGGGGGAGTCACACCAAATATTTATTTGATTTAGATTTTTCTTCTGTTTGCTCACTTTGCATCTTGTAAATTGATTAAAAAAAAAAAAACAATTAAAATATATATTTTTTAAAGCATTCTTACTTTACAGCTTTTGTTTACACCTGCCTAAAACCTTTGCACAGTTACTATATTTATACATGATAAAATGGGAAACGGGTAGAATAGGCAAACAAGAGTATAGATGTAAGATATGAAAAAGCGTACACGTTTGTTTTATTGGTTTTAAGCAGAAGTACAAAGAGAACAAACTGAGGTAAGGCAACAAGAAATCAAATAATGGAATACAGTGCAAAATATGCACACTTTTATGCATTTTGTAGCGTTGATGGACTGGTTTTCCACTGGCACCAAAACATATGTTTTTCCCTCTCTAAAAATTGATTGGTGACATGACAATTTACGGTAACTATGAATAGCGCATAACTGCGAGTCAGATTTGAATGTTTGCCAATACTGTCATCTAGATTTGTTTCCACAGTATGCTCCGTCTGACTGAGCAAATAGTTCACTTACCTCCTGCTACCGTCATATATATGGCAACAAAACCTTTCTGCTGGCTTTATTAACCAATATTGTAGTAATTCAGAGATATAGTAAATACTTTATTGCTTTATGGGCATGAATTTGCCAATTTTAAGAAAGTTACAAGCTTGTTATTCTGCAAACCTTCCAACAGCTAGATGTGTCCATGATATTTCCTGTACACTGCAACCACTCTTAAATATATTGTATATCTTCTAAAATTGACATAAGTGTTTCTCCACCGTTTTTAACCACTTCAGCCCCGGGAGGATTTACCCCCTTCATGACCAGAGCACTTTTTGCGATTCGGCACTAAGTTGCTTTAACTGACAATTGCGCGGTCGTGCGATGTTGTACCCATTGGTATTTGATCCCATCTGCGGTTTTTATTTTTTGCAGTATAAACAAAAAAAGAGTGACAATTTTGAAAAAAGAACAATATTTTCTACTTTTTGCTATAATAAATATCCAAAAAAAAAATATAAAAAAAACATTCATCGGTTTTGGCCGACATATATTCTTCTACATATTACTGGTAAAAAAAAATGGCAATCGGCATATCTTGATTGGTTTGCACAAAAGTTATCGCGTCTACAAACTATGGGAATTGATTTATTGGATTTTTATTTATTAATTAATGTTTTACTAGTAATGGTGGCAATCTGCGATTTTATCGGGACTGCGATATTGCAACAGACATGTTGGACATTTTTGACACTTTTTTGGAACCATTGACATTTATACAGCGATCAGAAATTTAAATAGCCACTGATTACTGTATAAATGTCACTGGCAGGGAAGGGGTTAACACTAAGGGGGAGATCAAGGGGTTAACTGTGTTCCCTCACTGTGTGCTAACTGTATGGGGGCTGGGCTGGCAGGGACATAACAGATCTAACTGATCCAGATCACAGGGATCAGTAGATCTGTCATGTCCCCCTCACAGAACGGAGAACCGCCACGTTTACATCGATGATTCCCCGTTCTGGCTCTCTATTAGGCGATCGAGAGTCACCAGCGGACATCGAGTCTGCCCGACCCGCAGGCACACCAACGCAGCGTGGGGCAGGTGCAAGAGTGCACCGGCGGCGGCTGTGAGTGCGCACGGGGAGCGTGCAAAGGGACGGACGTCCATGGACATCCCCCCGGCAATTCAGGTCTGCGCTGTAGCTGTCTTTCGACTATAGCGCGGATCTGTGCTGGTTAAGCCGTAGCACACTTTAAAATATGAAAAATCTTATGGCACTCCAGCTGAATTATACTTTGTGTATTGGAAATAACTGGGCCTTTATGTGGTGGTAAATATTAATAAATAACTACTGATGTTTTTATTTTTTTAAAAGGAAAACTATCCCAAAATAATACTTTTTAAAATTTTGTTGTATATTTTTATGCCATTATCATTATCCTCCACCAAAAAAACAAAAAAAGAAAATCTCCTACGCCTGATGGGCATGAGGATACCACATGTGTGAGAATTATTTGTTGTTTGTACCCAACGTAGGGCCCAGAAACAATGGTGCACATTTTGTTGTTTTTTTTTTGTAATCTAAAAACACAGACCTAACATGTACATTAGGGTTAAATTTAAGACCTTTTTTGTTTTTCTACCTAATACACACTGACACTGATCCGAACGCTTACCTAATACCCTGATCTAACTATTTTATCTATATAGTGGAACCTCGGATTACGAGTAACGCGGTATACGAGTGTTTCGAAATACAAGCATTTTTTAAAAAAAAATTCTGACCCGGTTTGCAAGCGCTGTCTCGCAAGACGAGCAGGATTCAAGCCTCTGTGCATGCAATACCGTATGTGGCCAGAGGTGCGGGGGCACTGGTGAGGATCAGAGATGCTCAGAAGCACTTGGAAATACTCGGAAATACCGAAAGTGTCAACAGTTCCCGAGCGTTTCCAAGCATCTCCAAGCCTCACCAGCGCCCCCCGCACCTCTGGCCACATACAGTCCTCTTAAACCGCTGTATGGTCCTGGCCACCGTGTTGCAGCTCAGTTTCAGGGTCTTGGCAATCTTCTTATAGCCTAGGCCATCTTTATGTAGAGCAACAATTCTTTTTTTTTCAGATCCTCAGAAAGTTCTTTGCCATTAGGTGCCATGTTGAACTTCCAATGACTAGTATGAGAGAGTGAGAGCGATAACCCCAAATTTAAGACACCTGCTCCCCATTCATAACTGAGACCTTGAAACACTAATCACATGACATCAGGGAGGGAAAATGGCTAATTGGGCCCAATTTGGACATTTTCACTTAGGGTGTACTCACTTTTGTTGCCAGTGGTTTAGACATTAATGGCTGTGTGTTGAGTTATTTTGAGGGGACATGTGTCATGTGACTCGTTAATGTTACAAGGTCTCAGGTGTAACTGGGGAGCAGATGTGTTAAATTTGGTGTCATCATTCTCACTCTCTCATACTGGTCACTGGAAGTTCAACATGGCACCTCATGGCAAAGAACTCTCTGAGGATCTGAAAGAAAGAATGGTTGCTCTATATGAAGATGACCTAGGCTATAAGAACATTACCAAGACCCTGAAACTGAGCTGCAGCACGGAGGCCAAGACCATACAGCGGTTTAGGAGGACAGGTCCCACTCAGAATAGGCCTCACCATGGTCAACCAAAGAAGTTGAGTGCACATGCTCAGCGTCATATCCAGAGGTTGTCTTTGAGAAATAGAAGTATGAGTGCTGCCAGCATTGCTGCAGAGGTTGAAGGGGTGGGGGGTCAGCCTGTCAGTGCTCAGACCATACGCCGCACACTGCATCAAACTGGTTTCCGTGGCTGTCGTTCCAGAAGGAAGCCTCTTCTATAGATGATGTACAAGAAAGCCTGCAAACAGTTTGTTGAAGACAAGCAGACTAAGGACATGGATTACTGGTACCATGTCCTGTGGTCTGATGAGACCAAGATAAACTTATTTGGTTCAGATTGTGTCAAGCGTGTGTGGCGGCAACCAGGTGAGGAGTACAAAGACAAGTGTGTCTTGCCTACAGTCAAGCATGGTGGTGGGAGTGTCATGGTCTGGGGCTGCATGAGTGCTGCCGGCACTGGGGAGCTACAGTTCATTGAGGGAACCATGAATAGCAACATGTACTGTGACATACTGAAGCAGAGCATGATCCCCTCCCTTCAGAGACTGGGCCACAGGGCAGTATTCCAACATAATAACGACCCCAAACACATCTCCAAGATGACCACTGTCTTGCTAAAGAAGCTGAGGGTAAAGGTAATGGACTAGCCAAGCGTGTCTCCAGACCTAAACCCTATTGAGCATCTGTGGGGCATCCTCAAACAGAAAGTGGAGAATCGCAAGGTCTCTAACATCCACCAGCTCCATGATGTTGTCATGGAGGAGTGAAAGAGGACTCCAGTGGTAACCTGTGAAGCTCTGGTGAGCTCCATGCCCAAGAGGGTTAAGGCAATGCTGTAAAATAATGGCGACCACACAAAATATTGACACTTTGGGCCCAATTTGGACATTTTAACTTAGGGGTGTACTCACTTTTGTTGCCAGCGGTTTAGACATTAATGGCTGTGTCAATGCACAACCAATACACGCTACAGATGAAAATGTGTAAACAAAAAGCTTCAAAAAAAGGAGCTAATAATAAGTTCTCACGAGGAGGGTAGCTGCTGCTGCCTGTAAGCCCCTAAGGGCCTGAGTGGAATATAGAATACAAATAAAGCTGCGCCAGCCCCTCTATTCATAAGTCTACATCATCCAATAGATCTGTGATTATGTACTCAGTGATGAACATAATAATCATATAGAAAACCAAGTCTCAGAAATGTGTCAAATTCTTAACACAATATAAACAAATAGGAACTTAATAGTTTAATAGTGAAAATAAATAGTCCTGATAACAGTCCATCAATGTGCAAATGTGCAAAAAAGTGTCATAAAGTAACCAAATGTTCCATCAAAATAAAGTGACTGTAGTGCTTATAAATGACAATGGTCCATATAAAATGTACCATGGTACAAGTCTTGTGGGATCCATGCCTGGTTCATTTTAATAAAGGTTAGCTTGTCCACGTTGGCTGTGGACAGGCGGCTGTGCTTGTCTGTGATAACGCCCCCTGCCGTGCTAAACACACGTTCAGACAATACACTGGCTGCAGGGCAGGCCAGAACCTCCAAGGCATAAAGGGCAAGCTCAGGCCATGTGCCCAATTTGGAGACCCAGAAGTTGAATTGGGCAGACCATCAGTCAGTACGTGTAGGCGTGTGCACACATACTGTTCCACCATGTTGCTGAAATGCTGCCTCCTGCTAAGACGTTGCCTATCAGCTGGTGGTGCTGTTTGTTGTGGCGTGCTGCTGACAAAGCTTTTCCACATTTCAGCCATACTAACCCTGCCTTCTGAGGTGCTGGCAGTGCCACAGCTGCATTGATGACCTCTTCCTCCTCCTCTGCCTTCGCCTTGTGCTTCCACTGAGCCCCCGGTGTCATTTGGGAATGCCCTCAGCAGCGCGTCTACCAGAGTGCGCTTGTAGTCACGCATCTTCCGATCACACTCCAGTGAGGGAATTAAGGACGGCACGTTGTCCTTGTAACGGGAATCCAGCAGGGTAGCCACCCAGTAATCAGCACAAGTTACAATGTGGGCAATTCGGCTGTCATTGCGCAGGCACTGCAGCATGTAGTCGCTCATGTGTGGCAGGCTGCCCAGAGGCAAAGACAAGCTGTCCTCTGTGGGAGGTGTATCATCTGTGTCCTCCGTATCCCCCCAGCCATGTTCCAGTGATGCTCACAAGCTACGTTGGGTGCCACCCTGCTGTGAACTGTGCCCTGGCTTGAAAATGTTTTACCTGGCCTATGCTGGTGCAGGAACCCACCCTCCGAGCCACTTGTGAATGACTGGCCTGATAACCATGGAAATGACCCCTCTTTCTCCTCTTCTTCCTCCTGTGCCACATCCTCTTCCATCATCGCCCAAAGTGTTTTTTCAAGGAGACATAGAAGTGGGATAGTAACGCTGAGAACAGCATCATTGGCACTGGCCATGTTGGTGGAGTACTCGAAACACCGCAATATAGTACACAGGTCTCGCATGGAGGCCCGCTCGTTGGTGGTGAAGTGGTGCTGTTCCGCAGAGCGACTGACCCGTGCGTGCTGCAGCTGAAACTCCACTATTGCCTGCTGCTGCTCGCACAGTCTCTCCAGCATGTGCAAGGTGGAGTTCCACCTTGTGGGCACGTCACCGGAGGTGGTGAGCGGGAAGGCCGAAGTTCCGCTGCAGCGCAGACAGGCGAGCAGCAGCAGGGTGAGAACGCCGAAAGCGTGCACAGACGGCTCGCACTTTCTGCAGTAGCTCTGACATATCCGGGTAGTTTTTTAGAAATTTCTGCATCACCAAATTCAGCACATGCGCCAGGCAAGGGATGTGCTTCAAACTGGCTAGACTCAGAGCTACTACGAGATTTCGCCCATTATCGCACACCACCAGGCCGGGCTTGAGGCTCAGTGGCAACAACCACTCATCAATCTGTTGTTCAATGCCCATCCACAGCTCCTGCGCAGTGTGGGGTTTATCCCCCAAACATATCAGTTTTAAAACAGCCTGCTGTCGTTTCCCCCTGGATGTGCTGAAGTTGGTGGTTTTTTAAACCAGCAATGTAGACGTACTTTTTAATTTTGTGCAAGAAATGCACAGCAAGGTGCAAATGTACTATGTAGCACTATTTATTTATTTTTTTTTTAAACCAGCAATGTAGACGCACTTTTTATTTTTGTGCAAAAAATGCATCGCTGGCCGCAACTGTAGTATTTAGAATATTTTTTTTTTTAAACCAGCAATGTAGACGTACTTTTTATTTTTGGGCAAGAAATGCACCGCTGGCCGCAAATGTAGTATTTAGAATATTTTTTTTTTTTAAACCAGCAATGTACATGCACTTTTTATTTGTGTGCAGAAATGCACTGCTGGCCAAAAATTGAGTATTTAGAATATTTTTTTTTTAAACCAGCAATGTAGACGCACTTTTTAATTTTGTGCAAGAAATGCCCCGCTGGCCGCAAATGTAATTTTTTTTTAATTTGTCTAACTGCAATGTAAAAGCAGTATTTAAGTATGCCAAAATGTTGCCAACTCAACGAACAGAACATGATTAGTGTCCCTGACACACAAGCAGTTGCACGTGCGCTGCACTTGCAAAAATGGCTGCAAACGCCCACCTAACAAACAGAAAAATTGCTTAGGTTTTATATGAGGCACTTTGCTTAGCAAACAAAATGTACTCTAGCAAACAAAAATCTCTAGCACCCACCCACCAATAAATCACTGTTTTTAACAGATTTTCTAAAGCTAATCTGTCCCTCGCAGCAGCAGAATCCTCTCCCTACACTAGTATGAGATGATGTGACATGCAGCACTACGTGACTGCAGCTTATATAGAGGCTGGGTCACATGATGCACTGGCCAATCACAGCCATGCCATTAGTAGTCATGGCTGTGATGGTTTCTAAGGGCAAACAAGTGAAACACTTGTTGATTGGCTGCCCTGCAGCAATTCAACAGGCGCGAAAAAATACCCAAACCCAAACCTGGACTTTTTCTCAAATGTCTGGGTTCGGGTTGGGGACACTGACATCCTAAAGTCCGGTACGAACCCGAACTTTACAGTTCGGGTTCGCTCAACTCTATTTCCTAGTTTTCCATCCTGGTTTTTGTGCACCTGCTGCCGCCTTGCTGCCCTCTCAAGATTGGGAAGTCAGGACACGCTGAAACTATGCACAAAATAGAAGACGCACCAGCCTAGTGAATTATCCTTAAAAACATGCCATTTGGTATTTAAAAAGGTGGTAAGTAGTATACTCACAAACCATCAGGTATATCAAAACTTGTCATAATACAACAAATGTCAAAGAAAATCCTGTGTGAGAAATTAAAGTGAACCTCTTATGTTATTTATATGGGTGTTGTCACTGTTAACTTATTTTAGAAACTGCAAGTTCATCATCTGGCTTAAAGAGTAACTCCACTTTTGTTAAGAAAAAAAAAACAATCCCCTCTGGGCAGGGGCATATCATGAAATCAGTGGGCCCATGTGCGAGATAAATAGTGGGCTCTATGCACATTGTTAAAAAAATACGTAGCACGGTGAAATATGGGTGTGGTATAAATGTGCTAAATATTAGGCGTGGCTTAAAGGGAGTGTGGTTTAATAGTCCGAGATGACTTACATGGTGCAGAATGTGGTAATGTTAAATAGGGAATGTACAGTGTGAAGTGGATGGCGGTGGGTAGTATGTTCAGGAGAGGGATGTGGAGTGCATGGCGGTGGGTATTATGTGCAGGAGAAAAGTGTGGAATGTACAGCGGTGGGTAGTATGTGCAGGAGAGGAGTGGGGAGTGTATGGCAGTGGGTAGTATGTGCAGGAAAGGAGTATGGAGCATAGGGTGGTGTGTAGTGTGTGCAGGAGAGGAGTGCAGAGTTTAGGGAGGTGTATAGTATGTGCAGGAGAGGAGTGTGGAGTGTATGGCAGTGGGTATTATGTGCAGGAGAGGAGTATGGAGTGTAAGGAAGTGGGTAGTATGTGCAGGAGAGAAGTATGGAGTGTACAGCAGTGGATAGTATGTGCAGGAGAGGAGTGTGGAGTGTATGGTGGTGCGTAGTATGTGCAGGAGAGGAGTGTGGAGTGTACAGCAGTGGGTAGTATGTGCAGGGAGAGAAGAGTAGGATGGTGGGTAGTATGTGCAAGAGAAGGGTGTGGAGTGTATGGCAGTGGATATTATGTGCAGGTGAGGAATGTGGAATGTACGGTGGTGGGCAGTATGTGCAGAAAAAGAATATGGAGTGTATGGAGGTGGGTAGTATGGGCAGAAGTTGAGTGTGGAGTGTATGGGGGGTAGGTAGTATGTGCAGGTGAGGAGTTCAGAGTGTATGGCAGTATGTAGAATGTGCAGGAGAGGAGTGCTGACTGTATGGCGGTGGGTAGAATGTGCAGGAAAGGAGTGCAGAGTGTATGGTGGTGGGAAGAATGTGCAGGTGAGGAGTATGGAGTGTACGTTGGTGGTTAGTATGTGTAGGATGGTGTCAGTAGGGCAGTTTATGGTGTCAGTAGTTCTTTATTGTTAGAATTTTTATTATTGTTTTTTCCAATTTTATTTTTTAAAATGTTTTTCAAAATGCTTTTTCGGGGCCAGTGGATGGTGTCAGTCATTTTTTAATTTCATTTATTTTATTTTTCACAGTGCTTTTTTTTTTTGGGGGGGGGGTTGGAGCAGTGAACAGTGTCGGTAGGGTAGGGGGGCATCTCCCCTTAGAGACAGAGAAAGGGACTGAGGACAGATATTCCCCATTCCCTTTCTCTGTAGCCTCAGCAGCACTGAAGATGTATGAACAGGAGACAAAGGCTCTCGTTCATTCATAAACTGAAGCAGAGTAAACACAGGTTACTATGCTCAGTTATCAAAGGGCACAGGAATGATTGCTAGCAATTGCTCCCTGTGTCCATTTCAGAAAAGGAAAGGACTGGTAAATTACATGCTTATCGGCCCCTTCCTCTGCTCTCCAATCTGACGGGGGGGGGGGGGGGTGGCGGAGGAGGAGCACACAGATGGCCAAAGAAGGAGCATACGGGGGTCAGAGGAGGAGGACACGGGGGCCGGATGAGGAACACACAGGGGTATAATTTTCAGCTGACAGCCATGGGAGGGAGAGGAGGAAGAGCGGCTGTCAGCTGCTTTACTGAAAGCCATACAGGGAGATCGGTGCTTGCAACTGTCCCAACTGCTGCACCGAACAACCTTGACTGTCAACCAGGGACGAATCATCCATGGGTGCAGTGTGGGTCACATTGCCTCCCCACCCCCCCCCCCTTCCTCAAGGCCAGTGTTCAGTGAACACCCTGCACCTATGAATGACACGCCACTGCCTCTGAGTGATCAATGCACATTATAGGGATTTTAACAAATTTTATAACAGATTCCTACCATTTGTTGCTGGGACTAAATGGCTCTTTGTTTCACCAGACTGATCCCTGTGTACCCAGCTTTAATAGTGATACAAAGGGATGAGAACCTGAGAACATACAGCTTTTAAAACAAGCAGTAAATGATGGCATGTACATATGTATTAATTCAGGTTCACTTTAAAAAAAAAAAAAAAAAAAACAATTATGCATGAATCATACCTGCTATACTTGCCGTTCTGTGATTCAGTGTTGTTAGAAGTTATCTACATCCAGCCAAAGCTGCCAAAAATGCCTCTACCATGTAACATGATTAAGTTTGTAGGCGGGATATCTCAGAATCCTCATTCTCTGCTCGTGTAAGTGATTCCAGAAGTCTGGACAAATCTCGTGATCACACTATGCTCATTCACCGCAATGAACTATGAATAAGGCCTGATTCACACCTATGCATTTTTTAGTGCTTTTTGCATTTGGCAGATTTGCACTATAATCCATTTAACATGATTTCCTATGGAATATGTTCTGTAGTGCAAATCTGTAAAATGCAAGAAGCTCTAAAAATGCATAGCTGTGAATCAGGCCTAAAACTCACTGATGAGATTTTTGCTCCAGGTAATGCATGTCAGGTGGGATACCAGTGCTGCACTATTCCTTATGATAACAAAAAGATAAAATATTTTTTACAAGTTTTTTAGGCTATGCATTTCTGCTTTGCTGAAATAGAAAAAACGATTTACATAGCTTTATAGTTCACACAGCTTATGACTGTGTGAGCTATAGTCTAAAGCCAAAATCTAAAGCCAAACAGGCACTGAGATACCTATGGTGCACCCTGTATTTACTGTTTATTTGTAATATTAAAGATTTTATACACATGATAAAAAAACATCATCAGAAGCCATGTGACAATATAGGGGAAACAACTGGGAGAAAGGGACAGAACGTTGTTATCCTAAAACAGTAAGTGCAAGGCTTCATGGCAGGACCACCAAGAATTAACCCAAGGAAATCTACAAATTCAAAAATATTGGAAAATGTTTTAAAGTATTTAAAATGAGAGACTTATCACCCTTCTTCCACCTCCTTGCCATTTTATACAGCTGAAAAATACCTTAACCAGAGATCCTGCCAGAAACAGGTCTCCCTGCTGTAGACTGACAACACTAAGTCACTGCCTAATTATTAAGCAGCAGTGATGTCAGCCTGCCCTGTGCGAGCTCCTTCAGTTAACTGTTGGGCTGAAACTTGCCAAGCAGCCCAATGGCCAACGGAAGGGGCACACGTAATTGTGTGGCACCGTTCTCAGGACCCGCCCACTGGTGGAGGAAGAAAATTGCAAAGATAACTAAACCCACAACAGTAAAATCAGCCTGTATATGCAGTAAAGCATTCTTGTTATACTCACTGTGAAACCTAAGGGGTTAATCCTCCATATTGTGTAAAAAGGCTGTTTGAGCCTGTGTTCTCTGATACTCCCCTTCTTTTACTGTCCCCAATCTATCTGCTGATAGAACAAAGTCTTGGAGGCACTCTGCACATGCTCAGTTTGGTGTGTATTACTTTTTTTTTTAGGTGGGGAGGGTGCATGTGATCAGCACAAGGCCAATCAGCACTGTCCAGACAGAGGGTGAGGTATCATGCAGCCTCATAGGACAGTCAGAGGAGAATGAAAATTCCTCCTACAAGCTTTTTTGGGCCAGACACTGATAGAAGTCACAAGACTGCTATATGCTGCTGGTGACAAAAGGTATTTAGCAATTTATATTTACTAAAATAATTGCATTTTCATGTGTACTGCGGGAGACCAGATATAGTGAAATCAGGGTCCTAGGTTTAGTAACACTGTAAGATCACATTTAGGCTCTGCCAATATTCTGTATTGTTTATTATCTTCAACTGTTATAGCAACATACAATGCTCAGCTTAACCACTTAAGGACCGGAAGGATTTCCAGCTTTAGGACCGGAGCCCTTTTTGCGATTCGGCGCTGCATCGCTTTAACTGACAATTGCGCGGTCGTGCGACGTTGTACCCAAACGAAATTTGCGTCCTTTTTTTCCCACAAATAGAGCTTTCTTTTGGTGGTATTTGATCACCTCTGCGTCATTTCTGATCGCCGCTATAAACAAAAGAAGAGCGACAATTTTGCAAAAAAACCCAAATTTCTTACTTTTTGCTAAAATACAAATCCAAAAAAAAAATATAAAAAAATTTTTTTTCACCGTTTTTGGCCGATTTATATTCTTCCTCATATTTGCGATAAAAAAAATCGCAATCGCCGTTTATTGATTGGTTTGCGCAAAAGTGGCCGCGTTTACGGATGATGAGAATTCATTTTTGGGGTTTTTATTTTTTTTATTTTTTTTACTAAAAATGGCGGCGATCTGCGATTTTTAGCGGTACTGCGATATTTCAGCGGACATGTCGGACCATTTTGACACTTTTTTGGGACCATTGGCATTTATACAGCGATCAGTGCTATAAAAATGCACTGATTACTGTGTAAATGCCATTGGCAGTGAAGGGGTTAACCTGCAGGAGGCACTCTAAGGGTTAACTGTGTTCCCTGGGCGTGTTCTTACTGTAGGGGGACTTGCCTAGCTGGGGAAAGGAAGTGATCACAGCCTTCATGTACGAGAAGGCTGTGATCACTTCCCTTCCCCCTCACACAGAGCGGAGGTCCGTGTTTACATACACGGACCTCCGCTCATTCGCTCCGGGGGGGGCATCGCGGGTGGCCGGCGGCAATCGAAGCCGCCGCACCCGCTCCCTGGCCCCCCCCGAACACAGTGAGCGCGCGCGCGCGCCTCCGGCGGCGCGCGCGCGCTCACAGTATCTCTGTATCGCAGCCGCCGTCGTATGACGGCGTTTTGCGTTACAGAGCCACTTTGCCGCCGTCAATCTCCGATCGGCGGTCGGCAAGTGGATAAATGAGCACACCCCTTTTGAAAAGTAAGATTTTAATAAATATCTCAATGAACACAAGAACAATTTCCAAAATGTTGACAAAACTGAGTTTTATAGAACATTTGTTTAGTTCATTACATGAACGTAAGGTTAATAATATGACTTGGATTACAAAATCAACAGTTTTACTCAAATTAGTCCATGCAAAAATGAATGCACCCCACAACAAAAACTACTACATTGAGTATTTTGTATGACCTCCATGATTTGTTAGAACAGCACCAAGTCTTCTAGGCATGGAATGAACAAGTTGGCGACATATTGCAATATCTATCTTTTTCCGTTCTTCAAGAACGACCTCTTTTAGAGCCTGGAAGCTGGGTGAAGAGCGATTCTCAACTTGTCTCTTCAGAATTCCCCATAGGTTTTCGGTTGGGTTCAAATCAGGAGAAATAATT
>BLSH010146803.1:34475-51364 GCA_018402905.1 Glandirana rugosa
GGGTAGGTACGAGTCAGTAGGGGTGGGTACGAGTCAGTAGGGGTAGGCACGAATCAGTAGGGGTAGGTACGAGTAGATAGGGGTACGTACCGAGTAAACACGGAGTAAGTACGAGTAGGTATGGTGTAGTCAAAAGTAGACACTGTGTAAGCACGGTGATGTCACGGGTAGGTACGGTGATGTCACGGGTAGACACGATGATGTGACGGGTAGACACGATGATGTGACGGGTAGGCACAGTGATGTGACGGGTAGGCACGGACAGTCCTTTCTTCTTCTTGGGCATAACGGCATGTTTCCTTGTGCCACGCATCCGCGCACGTGCTTCCTTGCCTGCCGTGCTTCCCGGTCGCGCGTGCGCACGAACGTTCGTGCCGTCCGTTCCTTCGTGCACGCGCCTACGCACCGTGTTCCTTTGTACGGCAATACGGGTTCTTCTTCTTTCCTGACAGGCACGGATGGGCAGTGTAGTGACACGGATGGGCAGTGTAGTAGCACAGATGGGCAGTGTAGTAGCACAGATGGGCACTGTAGTGGCATGGATGGGCACTGTAGTGGCACGAATGTGTCACAGATGAAAACTGATGTGGTATGGATGAGCATGAATGAGGCACAAATGAGCCATGCATGGGGATAGATGAGCATGGATGGGGATGACTAAGCACGGATGGGGATGACTGAGCATGGGTGGGGATGACTGAGCATGGATGGGGATGGATGAGCACGGATGGGGATGACTGAGCATGGATGACGATGACTAAGCACGGATGTGGATGGATGAGCACAGATGTTGATGGATGAGCACGGATGGGATGACTGAGAACGAATGAGGATGGATGAGCACAGATGGGGATGACTGAGCACGGATGGGGATGGATGAGCATGGATGGGGATAGATGAGCACGAATGAGGATGGATGAGCACGGAATAGGACGGATAAGCGTGGATGGGGATGGATGAGCACGGATGGGAATGGATGAGCACGGATGGGGATGGATGAGCAAGAATGGGATGACTTAGCATGAATGAGGATGGATGAGCATGGATGGGGATGGATGAGCACGAATGGGGGTGACTGAGCATGGCTGGGTGGGTGAGCACGGCTGGGTGAGGATGGCTGAGCATGGATGGGTGGCTGAGCATGGGTGGGGTGAGGATGGCTGTGTGGGTGAGCATGGATGGATGGGTGGCTGAGCATGGATGGGGTGAGGATGGCTAGGTGGGTGAGCATGGATGGGCGGCTGAGCATGGATCGGGTAAGGATGGCTGGGTGGGTGAGCATGGATGGGGTGAGGATGGCTGGGTGGGTGGTGAATGGATGTGGTGAGGATGGCTGGATGGGGTGAGGATGGCTGGGTGGGTGGTGGGTGTGGATTGATGGTGGGGGGTTGCAGCCTGTCCCCCATTGTCACTTAGCAGCGCATTACACATCGCCCACAGCACTGCTCATATCCTCTCTCCTACCTCTGTCCTCTCACACTGCACTGATCGGTGCGGAGAGGAGAGAGAAAAGCCGGCAGAAGCACCGACTTGTTTACATGTGATCGCTCCATCATTTGACGTAGCAATCACGTGGTGAAAGGTCACTCACAGCGGCCATTCACAGCGATCCGTGATGCGCCGGGTCCCCTGGATCCGGCGGTCACGGATATTCCCATACGTCAATGTACGTCCTCCCAGAGTTAAGCAACCACCCTGTAGATGTATTTTGTCTATGGGCTGGTTGCTAACTGGTTGCTAAATAATATAATATATATATATATTTTTTTTATTAATTAATTGATATGATTTTATTTTTATTTTTACTTGCATGGTCTATGTATGTGTATTAGTCTGTTGTTGGTGTCCAGTTCCATTATCTTATTCCCCCAGTTTACCAGTTTACGTGGTCTAGGGCTGTGACGGACGGTTATGAATGTTATCCATCCTTTCTGATTGTCTCTCCATTTAGTCTGGGTGACAATGCCGTGAATAAATTAGCTGTGATGGGCCGTGTTCAACGTCCGTGATGATGCTCCATTCACAGAGCAAAACACGTTGACGTAATTTCTGGTCCAACACAGTTGCACACGTCAAGTCCGCTTTTGGTGGTTGGCAGCCGGTGGAACGCATGCCGCTTACAAGCTACTGACATTCAGGCGATTTATATGTGCAAATCCTGTAAGTGCATTTCTATTTTGCACATTAAAGAACCTATTTTACAGTCTACACTATGAGGATATTCTTCTTTTTTTTTAGTTGCCTAGATTATATCTGCCTTGCTGGTACTTCCTTTTTGTGGATTCGATCATACAGCTGATCCGGCTGAACATCACCCTCACCAGTGTCTAGCATTTTTGACCTCTGACTGAAAAGCAGATGATCCATGTTTTCTGGTGAGTGGGGGCACAATGGTGTTCTGGCACCTGGCACTTCTTTGCACGGATTCATTTTTTGGAGCACTTATTAAGCACATTATCACTTTCCAGGCACTGAAGACACTTTTAAGACTGTGTTCTTGCACTAACTTAGTGTAAGATTTGTATGTGTGAACATTTATGAATTTTATCTACATTCTTCTTATTGTCACTTGCATTTATGAATTTTATGGATATTTATCTATTATAGTCACTTGCATAGGGTAGGCGCTGCTTATTGTTACAACCACATTAGAGGTGTATATACTTACTGAAGGGTTAGAGTATAATGCCATAATAGTCGATTGTACAAATCCCGTAAGACCAAATTTAGTGAGGACAGAGTGTAGAAAATCCCAGTGAACCTTGTCAAAAGCCTTTTCAGCATCTAAGGTTAAAAAACCTAAGGGTTCTCTGTGGTTTTCCAGCAGCTTCAGGAGGTCAAACATTTGGCGTGTGCCATCTGGGCCTGATGACGCAACACAAAGCCAACTTGGTCTGGCTTAATAAGAGATCGCGTAACATCAGCTAGTCTATTGGCTAGTATTTTAGTATACATTTTTAAATTGGTATTTAAAAGGGAGATAAGTCTAAAGTTCTTAGGATGTATAGGTTCTTTCCCCTGGTTTAGGTAACATGATCACAATTGCTTTCAACATTTCTTGAGGGAAGGATCCAGAGAAAGCCGCTTTAATAAACACCGGGGTCAACTGGGAAGCTAAGATGTCACTAAATGCTTTGTAATATGCTGCCAAGAATCCATCCTCTCCAGGCGATTTGTTATTTGCAAGGTTTCTAATAACTTTTTTTGGTTTCATCAACAGATATAGGAGCATTTGGGGCTGCCAAAACATCTGAGGTAACAGAGGGGAGTGGGACTGAGTTAAGATAGGAAGATATAGCATCCTCATAAGATTGAGGAGTTTCCACATTTTCATGGACATTGTAAAGGGAATGGTAATAGTGCCAGAAAGCGTTCGCTATGTCTTTGGGATGATATAATATGCTGCCATCTAGTGGATGTTGAAAAGATGACAGATTTGATTTTGTTTGTTTCTTTTTGAGTTGGCTTGCTAATAGTTTGCCAGCCCTATTGCTTTGGAAATAAAATGTGGCCTTAGAATTTTTCAGTGCTTTTTCCTGATCTGCCATTAAAAGGAGGCAGAGCTCTTGTCTGGAGTTAAGCAAGCCTGCAGTGTTAGCAGGGGTGGTAGAATTTTTGGTTTGAGTTTCAAGAGCCTGGATCTTACTCAACAAAGTAGTGATTGCGTGCATCCTCTGTTTCTGTTCTCTAGAGGCCTGCTGAATCAAAGGTCCCCTAGAGACCGAATTGTGTGCACACTATACAGTAAAAACATCAGGTACAACATGTAGGATTAGCATTGAAGTGAAAGTATTCTTGTAATTGTGAGTTAAGTTTTTCTCGAGTTCGGTTTTGAGACAGGAGGAAAGTATTATTACACCAAAGATTAGTTGGACGGTCATTACAGTCTTCTTGTAGCGTAATCAACACTGGAGCGTGGTCCGACCACGTAATTGTGTGGATAGAGGCTTGATACACTGTCTGTAAATGTTGTAAATCAGTGAGAAAATAATTGATTCTCAAGAAAGGCTTATGTGCTGCAGAGAAAAAGGTAAAATCTCGTTCACTAGGGTTAAGGCATCTCCAAGCATCATATAACCCAGCGTCCTGCAAAAATAACTGGAGATGGCAAATGTAGGATGGTTTATTTGCTGCAGTGTCCAGGTGGGGATCAAGTAAGGAGTTGCAGTCCCCACACCACATCATTAATCCTCACTGCAGAGGCTTAATCTTTTTCAAAACTGTTCGTAGAAAATTAGCTTGGCCCGTATTATCATGTACATGACATTGTTGAGGTCACATACCAAAGCCGAATTTCTTCCTTGAGGGTCTATGACAACTTCATGTTGTTTGTAAGTGTTTGATAGCTATGAATATGTCCCTTTTCTTTTCAGGGGAGTTAGCCATAAATATGTGTGGGTATGAGAACATTTAGGTTCTTTTCCATGCATAAAGTAAGACTCCTGGATATACAGTATATCACCTTTTAGTCTCTTGGCTTCCATCCATAAAGTTCTATGCTTATAAGGGCAGAAACTTACATAAAGGTTTCTGGAGGTTAGATTGATGTTCATACAGTGTTTGGTAGAAGTCAAAAGCAAACAGTTTCTCCGTGAGTTCTTCAGTAAAGGAGAGGAAAATAGTTTAAACTTCCATTGTGCATTCATGGATACATTGAAGAAAGTCCAGAGGCATTCTGGTGTAAGAAAATATAAAAAGGAACAAAAACAAAACGACAAGAAAAAGAAAGGTATAACAATCATAAAAAATAATGAACAAAAGCTTATTGGGCAACAAATGACTACCCACGGAGAACATTTAGGCCATCTGAGATGAGATAGACATAGTTGCAAAGAAGGATCATAAAAGACCAGTTACAGATAATCAACCCTGGACCGTTTCCCACTTTAGGTCCACGCGATTAGGGGAACGATAGGGTGATGGTAGTTCTTCAGAGTATGGCAGGATGCCCCATCTCTTAGCTAGCTTGAGACCCTTTATTACAGCTGTGAACAACTTGCCGTCTTTTGTGATCAGTAGTTTTTCTGGAAAGCCCCATCTGTATACAATCTGATGGTTTCTCAACAGCTTAGCAACAGATTGTAATTTATTACGTGCCAAGATAGTATGCTGTAAGAGATCTGTATATAGTTGGAGGTGATTATATAGTTCTGGTAGAGGGGAGTTGCGTCTTGCGAATTGCATAAGTTCATCTTTTACATGGTAAAAGTGGATCCTAGCGATGATGTCACGAGGCACATTGTCAGGTCAGGAGTTCGTGGTTCGGGTCCAAATTTCTGCCATGCTCGAGAGTTCTGCCGTGAACCAAACTGGGGGGTGTTCGGCCCAACTCTATTATACACACAAAGTTTTTGTGACACTTAGACCTTTAGATGGACTTGGCACTTAGTTATTATTTGCAATGATGTTTTATATTGCATTTTAAAAGCATTGATTTGTGAGATATTATATATGCACTTTTTTGGATGCATTTGTAAATGAAAATAATAATATTCATATTACAGGTTTAAGGGGTCATATTTATGACCCCAATATTATTTTAGCAGCTGGTGATACTTAGTAGCTGTTAGGAGTCCTGAACAATATATATATATTTTTTTTTTGTTTTGTTTTTTTTCTGTTTTGTGTTTTTTTTTTTTTAGGACTCAGGAAATATGATGTAAGCAATTTAGTTGCAATGATGCCCATATGGGGAAATAAAGAATCTCTGCCAATTTCTGCAAAGCTTCACCATTTTTGGAAAAGGAAGTTTTTTTGTTTTATGTGGATAGTATTTGGTGTTTTCTTTGTTTTTAGGGTATATTGCCTATTTTTGTATGTTGACAGGGCATGCTAGAACTTTTTTCTAATGCTCTTATATTTTAGGAGTGTTTATTTATTTTGTTTTTTCTACATTTTTATTTTATGTTGATAGGGCCTTTAAAAGTTCACAGAAATCCCTTGTCAATCATGAATTTCCATTTTTGTAACCACCTTTTGTTTGCAGCAGGAAACGCAATATTGTTTGATGCAAGTGTCTGACCTATAGTAGGTGCCTAATCTTGCAAGGAAACTTTTTTATTTTTGCACAGATGTTGAGGCCTAGGACTTACATTTTTCATTTTGCATTGCCAACCTTGTCTGTGTTGACCATGGCAGAGACATCCTTACAAGGAAAATATGTGAGGAGGACCCCCACCATGCCAACATCCAATTAATTACACAAAGGGTTAAGAAAATGAAATTCTCCCTCAATATACAAGGCGGTTTTTGTGGGCACAACATGAGATAAAAATTTATAAAAGGTTTATCTTTATTACAAAAATCACATTAAAAAAAGTGGCAGACATAGTAGCTCAACACAGGATCAACAGATAACCCAATAGCCCCATTCGTGGAGAATATGGAGTCTAGTTGCAAGGTAAGAAAAATCCATAATGTATTAAGGTAGTAAAATACTTATGTATCGGGGGCGTGGTCTGATGCAGAGCTGGAGCTCCTGGTCCATTCCAGGGACCCAGCGGCACCTAGCTACTGCCCACGGCGACACCAATCACCCGACACTGAGTCAGCCAGAACCGGGAGGGAGCGGAGACAATGTCCAAGCGGAGGAAGGACGAAAAGAAGCCACGCAGACTGACTGACTTCTTCTCCCCCAGCCATCCAGGAGGTAGGCAAGATGGCACTGGGGCCTACTCATCCTCGGCCTCAACGCAGCACAGCAAACCACAAAAGAAGGCCATGCAGGCCAATAATGATAACTCCCCAAACAGCCAAAACTCCAATCCACCCACCCCATCATCCTGCAGCCCGGCCATGAGTCCGACTGCAGACTCTGGGGATGACACCAGGGACATGCCTGAATCGATAGAAGCCTTTCCCACACAAAATCTACCAGTTTTAGATACAGTATTTAAGGAAATGCTCCTGTTTCTGAGAAGCACAATCCATACTGATATAGTGTCCTGCATGCATACATTTAAGCAAGATATACATGAGGTGGAGGCCAGGGTGGATCCCATAGAGGAGAAGATGGGAGAGTATGCATCCACAATAAATGATTTAGTCGATGCACACGATGAGAAAGAAAGGGAAGCAGAGAGGATTAAAGCTAAATTAGCGGACATGGAGGACCGCACGAGAAGGAACAATTTAAAAATAAGGGGGCTACCCGAAACGGTCAATCAAACTGAACTGCGCACCTATGCCACCTCCCTGTTCAAGGCGATAATGCCAGATCTCTCTGATTTGGATGTCACCATAGATCGAATACATAAACTGCCGAAACCATCTCATCTCCCAGAGCAAATCCCAAGAGACGTGATCTTGCGTCTCCACTTTTACCATATAAAGGAAAGCCTCATGTCTACAATGTGGAAAAAAGACATGATACCCCAACAATACCAGAACCTACAGTTCTATCTCTCGTCATCAATTCTTTAGACAAAGGTCTGTCTCTATTGAAGAGCTGGGGTATCATCACAGACCCTCCAGAGGACACCAACATCCCTAACCCACCACGACAAGTAACACAAGAATGGAAAACGGTCACGGCAAAAAATGCCAAATCCCATATCTGAGTTTAGTTGGGCATACACACAACCATGTCCCTGACCTATGATCTAAGATCGTGAACTTAACCCCCATACAGCTATGCAGCATAATGCTGCTCCAGTTTCCAATATACCTTTATGGCACCTTGCCATCTGAGTTAAACCCTTTACACCAAGGGTACATTGTTTTGTTTCTTTTTTCTCTTTTACCTGTTTTTTCCTTCTTCTTCAACATTAGAGATAACCAGAAGAAACCTGAGAAATCTGCTGGAAACAATAAGAATTCCAATTCCAGACTACAAGAACTACCACATCGTGGTAAGAAGCCACATCCCTCAAAAACGAATTCAAGTTCACCTACTGTGAGTATAAGCTGCATACAATACACCAAATTTGAGAAAGACACGCAATACGCAAACAAGGCACTAGAGGGAGCCTTAATGCCACTGAAGGAATTAATGCTATACTACCCTCTCACCTACAATTGATCTGTAATGGGAATTACAATCTTATCTATTAATTCTAAGGACCTCAACCACCCTGCCAAAAGGAAATCTATGTGGAGGGAAGCCTTGCAACAGAAGGGTGACATTATTTGCACACAAGAAACACATTTTAATAAGACCTCTCCACCACCTTGTACTCATAGGAATTTCCCTCATATATTCGTGGCAAATGCAGATACTAAAACTAAAGGAGTCATGACAGCCATAAGAGACTCGGTAGCATTCACTCTACATGAGAAAATCACAGATGCCCAAGGAAGGTATTTAATTTTGATTTGTGACTTGAACTCAGTGACGTACACTTTGGTCAAGTCATACTCACCTAACAGACATCAGATTCATTTCTTCAATAAATTAATGACGAAAGTCCGTCACCATCAAAAGGACATCTAATTATGTGCGGAGACTATAATATTGTACCAGACCCATCTCTAGACACCACTTCTACACCTAAAAGGCACGCTCCGGCATTACAAACATCCTTATATAACCACTCTCTATACGATGCTTGGCGCTGCCTACACGCGGAAGAGAGGGATTATACATTTTATTCATCACCTCGTCAAACTTACACTCGAATCGACCTGTTTTTGGTCGACCAACATATCCTCTCTAAAACCAAGAATGCAGCACTCAACACTATAACCTGGCCGGATCATGCCTCTGCAACTCTGACCATTGAAGACACAGCAGCACCATCAATCAACCCAATATGGAGGTTAAATACCCACCTACTGCAGCAGGGAGAACATAAAGACGTACTAAAGACCCAGTTAAATGAGTTCTTTACTAACAACCAATCATCAGTGCAAAACCCATTTACACTGGGGAATGCCCACAAGGTGTTTATGAAGGGCATTTTGATTCAATTGGGGGCGAGGGTCAAGCAGCAATTCAATAAGATTACAGGGGAACTACAGAAACTAGAAACCCTAAACAAAACAAACCCAAATGATGATCTAATAAAAAAAAACACATACCAGCCTACACTAGAGTTTGTAGGACACATTTTTATCTAAACTAAACATCCCCAAACTCACAGGAGAACAATTGCAAGCCTTAAACCAACCATTTAAAATGGATGAAATACATTTAGCCATAGAAACTCTACCACTAAACAAGTCTCCCGGCCCTGACGGATTTGGAGGGGAGCACTATAGAGATTTTAAAGGAGTATTAACACCCCATTTGGAGAGTATATTCAATGCAGCTACTGCCTCTTCCTCCTTCCCCCATAAAATGCTAGAGGCTCTTTTTGTAACCTTGCCTAAGCCAGGGAAAGAACCAACCTCACCATCGAACTTCAGACCAATTTCTCTATTAAACATAGACGTAAAATTATATGCAAAGCTGATAGCCCTACATTTAATCAACATCATGCCCCTACTCATCCATCCTGACCAAACGGGATTTACCAAATCAAGACAAACCTCAGATGCTACCCGTAGGTTAGTAAACATTATCCCCTTGCAGAAACCCAAAAGAAGCCTTCTCTGCTCCTCGCGTTGGACGCAGAGAAGGTTTTTGATCGCATACATTGGCAATATCTAACCAAGGCTCTTGAATCCTTTGGTTTCACGGGCAATATCCTCTTGGCAATTATGGCCCTATATTCTAATCCCTCAGCCCGGGTTTACATGTCCGGTACCCTATCAGCACCATTCCAAATATCCAATGGTACAAGGCAAGGGTGTCCGTTATCACCTTTAATATCCAATTTGTTGATGGAGCCACTGGCAATATACATTAGGACACATCCCCAAATCAAAGGTTTCTCAACTCCCTCATCCACACACCTGATTAGCCGATTTGCAGATGATATCATATTGGTTCTTACTGAGGTTCGATCTTCCCTGGCAGAGGTACACAGTGCCCTAGAATTGTTTAACAAAGTGTCATACTATAAAGTAAATGAAGGTAAATCTTATATATATCAAGTATGGGTACTGACAAAGATACTAAGGAGGAGCTCGGTTCAAGGTTTCCGTATACTTGGAGTGATGAGAGCATAAAATACCTAGGGATTACTCTAACTCCCAACACACAAAAACGAACTGAAGCTAACTACACAGCGTTCCTACGCAAGTTGGGGACCAAACTGCAAGACCTGGCCAGGACAGAAGTGTCATGGACGGGACGTCTAGCCGCATCCAAAATGATTATTCTGCCCCAATTTTTATACATGTCCAGGGCTATACCAATTCCAGTATCTGGCAAGTTCTTCTCCAAAGCACAATCCATGCTCAATGCCTATTTGTGGCAAGGTAGAAAGGCCAGGTGTGAGTTTAAAAAACTGATCAAGACAAGGACTATGGGAGGTACGGGACATATAGTGATAGAGGATTATCATACCACTGCCATTTTAGCACAAATTAAACACTGGTTTACACAGAGACAATGTCCACACTGAATAGACCTAGAAGTAGCACAAAGCCCAACTAAGAACCTATCAAATTTGTTACTAACTAGCAAACTTATTTCCCACAACTCATATAAATTCTCCCCCCATTATGGAAGCTTTGCTTCAAGCTTGGAAAACTATGATTAATACCCCCTCCGGGACAACAAAGTCTATACCTATAGACTTACCTATGTCCGCCATAAATCTTCTAATCCCAGACCTTAACATATCACACTGGGCAACTAAGGGTATAACTACAGTAGACAATATTAGAATAGGCCCAACTACCAAATCGTTCAGATCAACCCAGATTGAATACGGATTACCAGATATTGATTATTTTAGATACTCCCAAATCACTCACCTTCTAAACTTACTTCCTGACATATCTATCACCTTACCATGGAAGAGTAAACTATACTACACAAACCAGGACTCTAAAATAAAGGGGATCTCCCTTTTCTATAATTTTCTCAATCAAAAATCAGTTTTTGTCAAATCTCCCTCTATGAAATCTTGGGAAATTGAATTAAATCCAACTATTCAGAAGAACAATGGACAAAAGCATTAGGCATAACATATAGATCTACCAAAAACGCTAATCTCTGGGAATTAACACCAAAACTAGTACTAAGATGGTACTTAACACCCTCCAGATTAGCACTTTTCTCACACGAAACCTCCCCATCATGCTGGAGACTATGTGGGCATAGGGGTACATTATACCACATACTCTGGGACTGCCCAAACATTCATACTTTTTGGAATAAGGTATTTACTATCATTAATCATATTGCGGGTACACAACTACGCAATAAACCTGAATTAACTATACTCTCCCTTGGTATAGAATTAATACCAATTACTCACAGATACGTGGTATCCCACATTTTATTAAGTGCAAGACTGGTACTGACATTGGAAAACGAAAGAATCCCCCACAGTATCGGAAGTCATACAAACAACTGATACACACATCACATATGAAATGATGTTCGCATCCTCCCAAGGGAACTACGCAACTGCAAGCGTAAAGTGGAAACCTTGGACCGAATGGCATAAAGTACACACGAATCATTCATATCTGGACAATTAAATCTCATAAAGATAGATATAATCTCGAAAAGCTTTACTACTACCCAGATTACATCTCATGGTCTCTCAATACTATGTGTTTTCTTGTTCTCATGTTATTTTTTTTTATATAAGTTATTGGTTCTAATTCCTTGTTCAGTTTAAGGGGTTTCAATGTAAACTAACTAATAACAATCAGGAGAACCTTCAGACCATGATAGAGCCATATTCCGAATATTGTCTATTCTTGTACAGCTTGGAATGAACACGAGTAATAGATAGGTACGTAATGACATATCCGAGACTGGACACCCTGATCACCACAGTGTGTACCCAAAGGGGTGGTGGCCGGGACTTACCGAGTCGTAACAACCTAAATGAATCATTCCAATGGGCAGATGTGGTCTGGATCTTCTCCCACATACTATTTGACTGTATGTAACTACGGTCACATATACAGTAAGATTGTAACAAGGAAAGCTCATTTGCTTATACGACAATGTATGTACCTAATATTGATTAAATAATGAAACCTTTTAATAAAAACTATTGAAACAAAAAAAAAATACTTATGTATCAGAAAATTACACTGTCCATAAATTTTCTCCACATTTGCTTTGTCGATGCATTTCGCAGTTTGAAAGCTTTCTCGGGGCAAATTGGGTAGGTACTGATGATTAAATGGAGCAGACTTGGGGTGACCACCAACAAACAAGTTAGAAACGTTATGGATACCAGTAGAGCTCTGAAGAACTATGTGTCTAGGTTAAATGTTATGCCCATGGATGGATACACAGGTAAGAAGAAAGGAGGAGGAAGGCACTCCCAGTCCTCAAAAACTTGGCATAGTAGGATCCAGTAAGCATATTTTATTAGCTACTACAGTACACCTCATTCACCATCACAATCATTGTTGGGGGGAAGGGGGGGGCTGGTCTTCTCAGTTTTCTAATATTTTCAGGTCAATAATAAGCAAGAGCTCAAGTAAAGTACAGGGGGAAGTTGTGATACGTCACTGTATAGATGTATCATACACTTAAGCCACAGGTGATCTCTTAATGGATGTGCTGGAGTATCCCTGCTGTGGGTGCTAGCATAGTATTTTACCAGTGGGGATACCTTGGCAGTTAACACTCCATAAGCAGGTGCTCCCTCCCTACCTAGGGCTGACGGGTCTGGCTATAATATGATAGCAGCCACAACAGGGATACTCCAGCACATCCATTAAGAGATATAATAAGCTGATTATGACCTCCAGACTGCAAAGCTGAGGGTCCATTTGGTCTGGTCTGGTGAGCAGGAGTGCGAGAAGGGAGTGTGGTGGCACCTTCATGGCACTGGAGCACTTTATTTATGGACTTTTAGATTTATACAGTATGTCACAAAAGTGAGTACACCCTGTACATTTTTGTAAATATTTTCTTATCTTTTCATGTGACAACACTGAAGAAATGACACTTTGCTACAATGTAAGGTAGTGAGTGTACAGCTTGTATAACTGTGTAAATGTGCTGTCCCCTCAAAGTAACTGAACACACAGCCATTCATTTCTAAACCGCTGGCAACAAAAGTGAGTAAACCCCTAAGTGAAAATGTACAAATTGAGCCCAAAGTGTTAATATGTTGTGTGGCCACAATTATTTTCCAGCACTGCCTTAACCCTCTTGGGCATGGAGTTCACCAGAGCTTCACAGGTTGCCACTGGAGTCCTCTTCCACTCCTCCATGATGGCATCACGGAGCTGGTGGATGTTAGAGACCTTTCACTCCTCTACCTTCCGTTTGAGGATGCCCCACAGATGCTCAATAGGGTTTAGTTCTGGAGTCATGCTTGGCCAGTCCATCACCTTTACCCTTCTTTAGCAAGGCAGTGGTTGTCTTGGAGGTGTGTTTGGGGTCGTTATCATATTGGAATACTGCCCTGTGGCCCAGTCTCCGTAGGAAAGGGATAATGCTCTGCTTCAGTATGTCACAGTACATGTTGGCATTCATGGTTTCCTCAATAAACTGTAGCTCCCCAGTGCCGGCAGCACTCATGCAGCCCCAAACCATGACACTCCCACCACCATGCTTGACTGTAGGCAAGACACACTTGTCTTTGTACTCCTCATCTGGTTGCCGCCACAGGCGCTTGACACCATCTGAACCAAATAAGTTTATCTTGGTCTCATCAGACCACAGGATATGGTTCCAGTAATCCATGTCATTAGTCCGCTTGTCTTCAGCAAACTGTTTGTGGGCTTTCTTGTGTCATCTTTAGAAGAGGCTTCCTTCTGGGACGACAGCCATGCAGATCAATTTGATGCAGTGTGCAGCGCATGATCTTAGCCCTGATAGGCTGACCCCCACCCCTTCAACCTCTGCAGCAACGCTGGCAACACTCATATATCTATTTCCCAAAAACAACCTCTGGATATGACGCTGAGCTTGTGCACTCAACTTCTTTGGTCGACCATGGTGAGGCCTGTTCTGAGTGGAACCTGTCCTGTTAAACCGCTGTATGGTCTTGGCTACCGTGCTGTAGCTCAGTTTCTGGGTCTTGTAATCTTCTTATAGCCTAGGCCATCTTTATCTAGAACAACAATTCTTTGTTTCAGATCCTCAGAGAGTTCTTTGCCATGAGGTGCCATGATTAACTTCCAGTAACCAGTATGAGAGAGTGAGAGCGATAACACCAAATTTAACACACCTGCTCCCCATTCACACCTGAGACCTGTATTCACTTTTGTTGCCGGCAGTTTAGACATTAATGGCTGTGTGTTGAGTTATTTTGAGGGGACAGAAAATGTACACTGTTATACAAGCTGTACACACACACTACTTTACATTGTAGCAAAATTTCTTCTGTGTTGTCACATGAAAAGATATTTACAAAAATGTGAGGGGTGTACTCACTTTTGTGAGATACTGTATGTATAGATAATTGGTTTATATCACTGTTTTGTACATTGATGCTGCTAGCTGCTGTTCTGGCACTGGAGCACTTTATTTATGGACTTTTAGATGTATATGTTTAAGACACAATAATTGGTTTACATCACTGTTTTGCACATTGTCACTGCTAGCACTGTTTTGGTGTATGTTATAATCTTTTAGGTGGCATTCCCACCTGGTGGACAGCAGTAGCAGTTTTGTCACATTATAATTTGAATAAAAGTTTCATCCTTAGCGTGAGTTTTTTCTGTGTTATATTTATTTTTATATATTTTCGCCTCGCGTTGTGCCCACAAATTCATTACCTTTGTGTACGTACAAGGAAAAAAATGCAAAAATGACAATTATAAATATTTAAATCTGCACATACTGTTTAAAAAACTTTAACAGACCCTACTACCTGCCTCTCACTTTAGGCTGTAACTTTTCCTCAAAAGGGGATTTCTTTAATTTGATGGCAGCTATAGTGATAGGGGGATAAATACGTGATGCTTTGTTGCAAACAAATTTACTGCACAAATATGCGGTGACATGCTTCAAAGGACAGGTAGCCTGTGGCTGTAGGGCTATATTCTAAAAATGAAGAAGAGGTGGATAGCTGATAGCTCTGCCTCCTCAATTCATAGATCTTGCTTAATTCATAGAAGCTACAGCTTCTATGAATAATTGATCTGGCCAAAAGGGTTGAGCATAGGTGGTTCCTTTGCCACACTGGATTATTTTACGACGGGTTGAGGGAGCAGGTCTAAGAAAGATTTTCATCAACAAAGAAGGAATCAGCACCGGGTACACATCCTACTGACTCTAAGTTATGCCCCTTGTGCTCATTTTTCTGTTTGTGATTTTGGCTTTAAGGAGGAGAATTGCATCCATTTTGCTACTGGTTTCTCTTCTTGAGCTGCTGCTCCCACCGAACTCTATATTGTAGAATCATGTGTTTCCTCGTACATGTGGTACCCAAATGGCTGATACTTCTACTAAGGCTGGTACACTTCAGACAAAAGCACACCACAGCTGTGCTGTGGGCAGCAAATACAATAAACAAGGCCCACAGTGCAGAGCACTTTTGTTTTCTGCCTGTTTAAGTGCTAATGTACTGTCCTGATGCTAGCCAGTTATTATTATTATTATTATAAAAATACAGGATTTATATAGCGCCAACAGTTTGCGCAGTGCTTTTTCTGCCCAGCACATACCCAAAGTCTATCTTTTAAATATTTTTAGATGAGAATGGGAGGGTGCTCGGGAAATGTGGGGCTGTGGTTTTGGATTTGGTGTTTTTGTGTACTCTATTTTGACATCTTATTAACCGCCTCAGGACCGCCCACCGTCAAATGACGGCGGAGCGGTCCTGCTCTCCCAGCGGGTGGACGTCATATGACGTCCTCCCTGTAAGCCGGGATTGCGCGCGATCGGGCGCGCGCATCCCGGCTCTGTCGGTGTCGGCGTGTCCCCAGGACACGCCGCTTCACCGACAGGGGTGAACAGCCATTGGTTATGGTTGTTCACCACGTGATCAGCTGTGACGAAGTCACAGCTGATCACAAACGGCATGCCCGCCGTTCGCACGGCGCATGCGCGCGATCGGGAGCACGCTGCGCGTGCGTGTCGGTGGCGGCGTGTTCCTGGGGAACACTGCCTGTCACCGACACTAGTATCCGGCCGGTGGCTGATACCTTGTGATCGGCTGTGATCTACTTCACAGCTGATCACATACAGTGTAAACAGAGCGGTAACTCACTGTTACCAGCTCTTCTCTCCTCACACAGAGTCCAGTGTGAGGAGAGAAGAGCTGGGATCAGTGAGTTACTGATCTGCAATGTACAATCACACTGACACTGACCCCCCCTGCCCCCCCCCAATGCACCTGTCACCCAACAGTCACCACATATGCCCCCATAAAGGGTACCTGTCATCATAAAGTGTACCTGTCCTCAGACTGCCATCATAAAGAGCACCCGTCACCCATCACCCGTCAGTGACCGTGGCATGTCACCCATCACTGACCACCGCCAGTCACCCGTCACCCATCACTGACCACCGCCAGTCACCCATCACTGACCACCACCCGTCACCCATCAGTGACCACCGCCAGTCACCCGTCACCAATCAGTGATCACCGCCACTCACCCGTCACCCATCAGTGACCACCGCCAGTCACCCGTCACCCTTCAGTGACCACTGCCAGTCACCCGTCACCCATCAGTGACCACCACCAGTCACCTGTCACCCGTCACACATATGTGACCACCGCCACTCATCTGTCACGCATCTGTGACCACCGCCAGACACCAGGCACCCATCAGTGTGCACCGCCAGTCACCCATCAGTAACCACCACCACCACACACCCGGCACCCATCAGTTACCACCGCCAGTCACCCATGACCCATCAGTGACCACCGCCAGTCACCCATCAGTGACCTCCACCAGTCACCCATCAA
>BLSH010146803.1:52644-73797 GCA_018402905.1 Glandirana rugosa
AAAAAAATATATAAAGTAATAAATACCCAAATTTACGTTGTCGGGTTAGACTAATTAATATTGACAAAAAATCCATCAAAACCGACATTGTGGAATAAAAAATTGGTCGTCATTATGAGACTTAACTTGTCACCTTCTTCGTCGATGTTATCTAGATTTTCGATTTCTTAACATATATGAATTTTTTATTTTTTTTTTGATTACGTAAGTTTGATTTTTAACTTGTCGAATAAAAAAGTGTCTTGGTGTTACGTAACTGAATTTTCAAATTGGTGTTGTCATGGACCGTGCTTTTGGGGGAAGGACAGGTCCGGTAAAAAGTCGTGTTGCATGACTGAGTAATTGTCATTCAAAGTGTGATAGCGCTGAAAGCTGAAAAATGGCCTGGACAGGAAGGGGGTTTTCGTGCCAGGTACTGTTGTGGTTAAACTTTTAAGTCAATGCATTGTGGTTCTGTGAAAAAATAAGCTGTTCAATTTTTAGTTTGAATGCATTAGTTTTTTTTTTATTTTTTAAGTATATACAATTCTTTAGCTTTTAGATCTATTGTAGCTGCTTCTTCCACTGTTCAATTCAGAGTATTACTGCTGGTTAAAAAATAAGGTGTTACAGCCAAAACTACCTAAAAAACAGTTATAATTAATCAGATTGGGCTGTTGCATTTAAACCCATAAATAATGAAATATATAAAAAAATCTACACATTCAAAATATGTTATTTCAGAATTAGCATAATTGTCCAAGAAAATCACACTGCTCCCTAACACTACATAGAGCATTATGACATCTCCCATGCATGTCATTGAAAAGATTTTGTTTTACATATGACACCCTTAAAGCTGCATGAAATATATAATATTTAGACTAATAATATAGACTAATATATAGACTTGAATGGGGTTGCGTTTTGAGAATGCTGTTTTCAGACTTCAAACTGGGTTCTATGCAAACTGAACCCAAACACATTCCTTCATCCCTAGTTGTCACCCCATAACACACAATGACAAAACAAGAACTTTTATATTAGTATCGCCATCTCTCATATTCATAAGCTGTCAAAGTGATATTTTCATGCTATACCTTATGAGATTTTATTGGTTGGGTGTACAGTACATCTACTTTAAAAAATATGCTTCTTTGAAGCAAGGGAAGGAAAGAAAGGCGCCAAGCAGCCTCTGGTGCAGTAAATTTTATGAAATTAAACAGCATAAAAACATTGTGTTATGCACTCACAAACATCTGTGAGTAGTAGGCATAACAACAGCTTAGAAGTGAGTCCACAGTCTACATGGCGTGCTCCTCTTCTGAAAGTTCACAGGAGTAATCACTTTTGTTGCCAGCGGTTTAGACATTAATGTCTGTGTGTTGAGTTATTTTGAGAGGACAGAAAATTTACACTGTAATACAAGCTGTACAATCACTACTTTACATTGTAGCAAAGTGTCATTTCTTCAGTGTTGTCACATGAAAAGATAGAATAAAATATTTACAAAAATGTACGGGGTGTACTCACTTTTGTGGGATATTGTATTAGCTCTCTCTGACATCTATAATTTTTTTCCAGAGTTAAATGTAAAAGAAAATATACTTGCCATCCTTTTGGATGTGCATGATCAAAAGTAAACAAATCAGCAGACTACACAGCTAAAGTCTGCAGTGGCCATTGGCCAGCAGACAGAAGCAACTTAAGGGAGTCCATACATGGGTCAATGTTTTTTGTTCAACCAGTAGGTCTGCATGGCTGTCATTCCAGAAGGAAGCCTCTTCTAAAGATGATGCGCAAGAAAGCCCGCAAACAGTTTGCTGAAGACAAGCAGACTAAGAACATGGTTTACTGAAACCTTGTCCTGTGATCTAATGGGACCAAGATAAACTTATTTGGTTCAGATGGTGTCAAGCGTTTGTGGCGGCAACCAGGTGAGGAGTACAAAGACAAGTGTGTCTTGCCTACAGTCAAGCATGGTGGTGGGAGTGTCATGGTCTGGGGCCGCATGAGTGCTGCCGGTACTGGGAAGCTACCGTTTTTTGAGGGAACCATGAATGCCAACATGTACTGTGACATACTGAAGCAGAGCATGATCCCCTCCCTTTGCATACTGGGACGCAGGGCAGTATTCCAACATGATAACGACCCCAAACACACCTCCAAGCTGACCAGTGCCTTGTTAAAGAATCTCAGGGTATAGGTGATGGACTGGCCAGGCATGTCTCCTGACCTAAACCATATTTAGCATCTGTGGAGCATCCTGAAATGGAAGGTGGAGGAGCGCAAGGTCTCTAAAATCCACCAGCTCTGTGATGTCATCATGGAGGAGTGGAAAAGGACTTCCCAAGAGGGTTAAAGCAGTGCTGGAAAATAATGGTGGACACATAAAATATTGACACTTTGGGCCCGATGTGGGCATTTTCACTTAGAGGTGTACTCACTTTTGTTGCCAGCGGTTTAGACATTAATGGCGGTGTGTTGAGTTATTTTGAGAGGACAGCAAATTTACACTGTTATACAAGCCGTACAATCACTACTTTGTAGCAAAGTGTAATTTCTTCAGTGTTGTCACATGAAAAGATATAGTAAAATATTTACAAAAATGTACGGGGTGTATTCACTTTTGTGAGATACTGTATTAGCTCTCTCTGACATCTATAATTTTTTTTCAGATTTAAATGTAAAAGAAAATATACTTGGCATCCTTTTGGATGTGATTGATCAAAAGCAAACAAATCAGCACACTACACAGCTAAAGTCTGCAGTGCCCATTGGCCAACAGACAGAAGCAACTTAAGAGATCATTAAGGCAGTCCATACATGGGTCAGTGTTTTTTGTTACTGACTTGATTTCCCCATCCATACACTCAATGTGGATGGTGGAATCCTCCCCGCTGAGACTTCCCCAGCATCGGAATACTGCTGGCTGTAGTCGGCAGAGCTGATTGAGTGGCAAAAAAAACCTAATAGGTGGTTGTACAGACGATCTGTAGAAAAACTTCTGTGATTTTCTTCCCGCTGAACTAGCCAAATTTCGATCACTGTATGGCCAGCCTAAGATTTAAGATTAAAGAGCATCAGGCAGTTTTTATTGGCAGTTCATTAGAGATGCCTTCTTTTGTAGCATCCTTTGAAAAAAAAAAAAAGTAAAATCACTGTGTGCAAAAAACACCATCCCAGGTGCACCACAAACCCCTGTTGTATACCCATATATCCAAAAAGTGATTGGTCTTTCCTTAGTCAAACATATAAAATAAATGTATTGATTTTATCAGTAATATCTGCAGTGGGTGTTGGGTACTTTGTGCTCCAGATCTAATTATTTTTATTAAAAGTCAGCTTTTAGGCACAAATTCCCTCCCCTCTCCATCCATGCTGATGGTCCTCTTTGACATGACACATGCAGGAAGACAGGCTAGTAACTCAAGAGGGTAATGGGTCACTAGCTATATTGGATTGAATTCTCATGGGTGTTTTACAGTTTTAAGGGAAAAAATAAAACAATACAATAAAAAATACAAATAGAATATTTAAAGAAATGTCTCCCTCAAGCCCCCCAAAATTTCATCCTTCTCATTTCAAGCGCTGCCAACCCTCCTCCTCTGCTCCGCCAGCAGGACAACCCTACTGTTACTCTTCAGCAGCACCCAAACCCTCCTCCTTTTATTACTTCTGGCTCCTGTTTACCTTTGCCTCACAGAGATGGAGGCAATTGGCAAAGGATCTAGTTGACCTTAAAACAAGTTTCCAGTGGCTGTGAAATAACAACACCCAGTGTCTGCTCTGGCACCAGAGGTATCATTATTCTCATCACTGCTTGCTATCCTGACTAACTATGACCTGACAAAAGCTGACATGGTCTCTCAGCCTGTTTGTCCAAGGAAAGCCTTCAGAGTCTATGGACCAGTGTGGCTCCTATTCTCCAGTCATACCAGCTAAAAAGGATCTGGGTCTCCTGGGCAGTGGTGGCTGGTAAAGTTTTAGGATGGGGGTGCCAGGCCCCGCCTTTCCTTTTTGACCCCTGCTACTTCTCATAAGCCCCACCCCTTATAGAATCCACCCACTCCGTCCCCTGTATTCCACATATTGCAGGCTTCCCTAGTGTAATCCTGTAAAATATAAAGCATTTATTATATTTAAAATTGAAACAACCGTAGCCACAGTGATGTTTAACAGATGGCCACTATGTGATGGATTTTAACGTATAACATGTGAGTGTGTATTTTAAATGGAATAAATGCTTTGTATTTTACGGGATTACACTATGGAAGCCTTTTATGTCCTTACATGATCCACGGCTAACCATTGAATGTGGTGGTAACTGGAGTCTGTATTGGTCAAGAGGGACAAGCGAACCAGGCTACATTTGTAAACAAAGCGAACACGGCTTGTGGGACTTGATCTCTGATGAAATCTCTGACCTAACCTTTATAACTATTTATGGGCAGTGATTATTATCTGCTATTAAGGATATTGATGGACTTATTTTAATTAAGGTCTCCTATTAGCAATAAACAATCACGCTGTGGACATCGGGACTTCTGTTGAAATTTAATAGTGCTGCATATTTTATTTTGGATTTTCCATATGTATTGTATATTAACATTGTGCTTATTATTATTCCACATATTGTGTCAGGAGTATACAGCTCAGCATCACAGGACACAGTATACAGATCAGCATCACAGGACACAGTATACAGCTCAGCATCACAGGACAGAGTATACAGCTCAACATCACAGGTGGGGTATATTGCAGCCAGTAACATAGTATGCAGCCAGTACACAGGTTTTGCAGCCAGTACACCGTTATTGCAGCCAGTATCCCAGTATACAGCCAGTACACAGGTATTGCAGCCAGTATCTCAGCATACAGCCAGTACACAGGTATTACAGCCAGTATCACAGTATACAGCCAGTACACAGGTATTGCAGCCAGTATCACAGTATGCAACCAGTGCACAGATATTGCAGCCAGTATCACAGTCTACAGCCAGTACACAGATATTGCAGCCAGTACACAGGTATTGCAACCAGTACACAGGTATTGCAGCCAGTACAAAGGTATTGCAGCCAGTACACAGCACAGCAGTATGTACCTCAGGGGAGTCAGGCCGCTCTCTCTCACATGGCTGTCCCGTGGGAATAACAGACGTGCATGCTGGACACTTCCAGTCCAAGCACCAGCACGTCCGCCAGTCCCACCCCCCACCCCCACGACCTGACCAATCAGTCAGTGGCTGGAGGCCACTTTAAAGGCCGACCAATGGGCTTTGGGACTTGCTGTCAAAAGACAGCAAGTTTCCCAAAAAAGCCGAGACAGCGTGTACCGGCACACTATGTTTTTTTTTTCAGAGATCAAAGTGGGGCATTGGCGCCCTCTATGGAGGAGCCGCCACTGCTCCTAGGGCACTTGTGGTTCTAAGGAGTGACTGCCTAAGATCATTGAGGATAAAGGGGAGAGGTAACCATGATGACTCCATCACCAAGTGCAAGACCCTGGGTGTGTGACAGTTAGTTGTCAGGCTCAGAGACCAGTAGCTATAGGAGGAGACACGTTCCCACCGACCAGCAGGATAAGTACTTGAGCAGTGTCTAAGCACTAACCGGGCTTCACCAGAGCTTCTGTTTTGCTGCATGCTAGTTCCAGGTTCCGGTCCTTAGGATTACCCCACCAGGAGGTGAGAAAGCTGGGGTCTGGTAGCAGATGTAGCAAGTATGGATCGAGCAAAAGCATAGTCTGTAAACAAGCCAAAGGTTAGCAGCAAGTGGTTGCAGGTTGGGATCAAGCAGAAGCATAGTCGAGGAACATGGCAAGCATCAAGTGGTAGTGAAGATACAGATGGAAGCAGGAGTGACACTAGAAAGGAGCACAATAATCTGGCAAATTGGAAGTGCCAGATTACATTACATGGCTTAAATAGGAGTTGAAGGTTCACCAGAAGTTAGAACATAAGGTTGTTGAGAGCTGTTCAGCATCTCAGGTCGCTCAGCAAGAAGAGCTTCTGCCAGACACAGTGGAGATTGCAGGTTCAGATCTGGGTCCTTATAGGTTGGCACCACCAGCTACAGCCTTGTGCCCTGTCCTGCATCCTTCTCAGCAAACATCTTATTTGCCCAGCATTCAGTGAAGATGATTACACATTCCTGCCCATGCTTGCTGGACCACTTGCCTGTGGTCATAAGGACCCTGACACTGACAGCATGGTGCTGCAGATATACAAGTGTGTGTTCAGTATGTATGTATACAAATATCAGTTTAAAAAGTAGAAGGTTAAAAAAATAAACAACAGAAAATTGACATAACTAAAAACGTTGTCGTTTTTCTTTATGTATACTATGTACTGTGCATATTGTCAGTAATTTAAATTTTCCTGGTAGAGAAGGGACTGGCCAAAAAAAGGTCACTTTAGCAAGCTGGCCACTTTAAACATTTATTGCAGGATACTATGCAAACAAAGAACCAAGTAACTTCCATTTTTAGTACAATATTTGTTAAAAGAATAGAACCTATTAACAATGTGTATTTGAATCTGAAAATGCTGCCAACGTGCAGATTAGCATATCTCCTCAAATTGAGGGTCATAATTTCTGTACCTGCCCTGTTTTAATAGCAGCAAGAGTCCGTGGAACCTGTGATGCATTCCCAAGCCATCACTTCATAATAACTGAAGCACAGTAAGGAAAGTCAACATACAGAATGCAGTCAGTGAACTGACCCTAGGAAGCTAAATACTAATTGGATACTTTGGTCAACTATGTGTTATACTTTTTGAATAAGACTGTGTTTCTTTACAGATAAGATGGTTACTTTTCTAAAATTGCACAGGAGTTATAGTTTAGCTGCAAATAGTGCCTAACTTCTTTAAGCTTTGTGTTATTCAATTAAAGCTGCATAATTATGTACGTCTTTGAGTAAAATACAAACTGTGCATTCTGTGTTCATTTTGTAAAAGATTTTCAAATTCTAACAGAAGGGAAAAGTGCAGCACATCCAAGAGACCCCATTAAAAGACCACAAGTAAAACTCATTTTCATTAAAAATTCGGCATCTGTGCTCTTCTCTGCTGGGCATTGCCTCAGTAGTGCAAACAATCAAATCCAGACACATTATACATCTGCCATCTTATATAATCTAAACTGCCTGGAGTAGGAACAATACATTTATTTTTTATAATGAATAGAAAGCATCTGAATGTCAACCAGGCAACACAAGATTATTTTTTGATTTGCTATGCTTCAATTGTGAGATATTACATTTTTTGGCAGCCTCTACCAGTGAATTATTGATGCTCCCATCATGTAGAAAATGGATCACATCACTGGGGTAATTAGCACCCTGCCAGTAGTGACTATCACCGTTAATGTGTCAAGGGAGAACTCCGAGTTGTTGAGCTATTTTTCCTGAGATGGCTGTCTTTGTTTATAGCCAATTTGGTATGTTTAAATTACACCCTGGTGCCAAGAGTGAGTATTCCACAGGTGGAAGGTCATAACTGCATATGTGCAGATACCAGTTTTGTGTCATTATTTTCTGATTCGATAGGAATACTTTTTCAATTAAAGAAATTACCTATACTATTTGATAACTATATACAATATGTGTGTATATGTACAGTATCTGACAAAAGTGAGTGCACCCATCACATTTTTGTAAATATTTTATTATATCTGTTCATGTGACAATGCTGAAGAAATTACACTTTTCTACAATATAAAGTACTGAGTGTACAGCTTGTATAACATTGTAAATTTGCTGCCCTCTCAAAATAACTAAACACACAACCATTCATGTCTAAACCGCTGGCAACAGAAGTGAGTACACCCCTAAGTGAAAATGTCCAAAGTGGGCCCAATTAGCCATTTTCCTTCCGCAGTATCATGTGAATGGTGAGCAGGTGTGTTACATTTGGTGTTATTGCTCTCACTCTCTCATACTGGTCACTGGAAGTTCAACAAGGCACCTCATGGCAAAGAACTCTCTGAGGATCTCAAAAAAAGAATTGTTGTTCTACATAAAGATGGTCTAGGCTATAACAAGATTGCCAAGACCCTGAAACTGAGCTGCAGCATGGTGGTCAAGACCACACAGCTGTTTAACAGGACAGGTTCCGCTCAGAACAGGCCTTGTCATGGCAGACCAGAGAGGTTGAGTGCACGTGCTCAGCATCATATCCAGAAGTTGTCTTTGGGAAATAGATGTATGAGTGCTGCCAACATTGCTGCAGAGGTTGAAGGGGTGGTGGGTCAGCCTGTCAGTGCTCGAACCATACGCTGCACACTGCATCAAATTGGTCTGCATGGCTGTCGTTCCAGAAGGAAGCCTCTTCTAAAGATGATGCACAAGAAAGCCCACAGACAATTTGCTGAAGACAAGCAGACTAAGGACATGGATTACTGGAACCATGTCCTGTGGCCAAGATAAACTTATTTGGTTCAGATGGTGTCAAGCATGTGTGGCAGCAACCAGGTGAGGAGTACAAAGACAAGTGTGTCTTGCCTACAGTCAAGCATGGTGGGGGGAGTGTCATAGTCTGGGGCTGCATGAGTGCTACCGGCACTGAGGGGCTACAGTTCATTGAGGGAACCATGAATGCCAACATGTACCGTGACACACTGAAGAAGAGAATGATCCCCTCCCTACGGAAACTGGGCCGCAGGGCAGTATTCCAACATGATAAGAACCCCAAACACACCTCCAAGGTAACCACTGCCTTGATAAAGAAGCTGAGGGTAAAGGTGATGGACTGGCCAAGCATGTTTCCAGACCTAAACCCTACTGAGCATCTGTGGGGCATCCTCAAATGGAAGGTGGAGGAGCGCAAGGTCTCTAACATTCACCAGCTCCGTGATGTTATCATGGAGGAGTGGAAGAGGACTCCAGTGGCAACCTGTGAAGCGCTAGGGAACTCCATGCTCAAGAGGGTTAAGGAAGCTGGAAAATAATGGTGGCCACACAAAATATTGACAATTTGGGCCCAATTTGGACATTTTCACTTAGGCATGCTTTGGAGGCATGCTGGCCACTTCTTTAGGCAATATAAATTGTAGGAAACATGACATTTTATACACAAAGTAACAAATGATACAGATGTTATCAACCTGACACACATGAGTGGAATTGGGTACTAAAACAATTATGAAAAAAATATATGGATCACTGTTTCAGTGAGTCAGAGGAGCTGTCCTGTCACACTCACCTGTATGGAAAGTGGGGTGAGTCTTTGTAAAGTACCTTTGAAGTGTATGGCTGACAGAAAACATGGTAGCACAAAAATTACTTGTCTCTGTTTAGGCTATGTTCCAGAGTTCTCAATTTTCTTGTTAAATTGCACATTCATTCCTATCACTCTTTGTGTAACTTACCACTTTCACTGCAAAGGATGTAAGACTTACGTTGGAACAGAATAGTTTGCAGCTGGCTGCTTCAGTAAGTGTCATTTGCATTTCCTTCTGCTTTTCTACAGGCAGACTCTGTTGACAGTGGAGGACACTAGTATTTTGAAAGTATCATTGCAAATTTATATCCAATGCATGTCGCTGACGCCTGATTCTGTACAACTCTCCTCACCAAATGAATATACAGTATATGGTTTAATCCTACATATCAACAATACTATTCTCTGTCCACTGTTTGACTGTGGGTGGAAAAGGGCTTGAAGTACATTTATCAGCTTTATACACAAGGCTCCATCAAATCCTTTATAATGCTAAAGAAACAGTTGAGCATTATGAACGCTTTGAATTTCAGATACCTTCAATTTTGACATGCAGCTAAAGCACAGTTGCAGACCAATTTGATGCAGCGGGCTATACCTGGGTAATCTCCACCTTCTATATCTTTGTAATCTACAAGCCAAATCCACTAAACTCTCTACCTTGCAAAGCAAATGGCTGACTGATATTACAGAAATATATATATATATGATATAAATTCATATTTTAACATTACTAGAGATAAACTCATCCAAATTCCACCACAGAATATATTATGTACCCTTAAGACTCTTTCACATGCATAAAAAAGACACACCTAGTTGTCATAAATGCCATAATGAAAGCAGTGATTTCCTTCACATGATTTTGGAGTTGCAACAAAATTAAACATTCTGGTCCCAAGTTACTGCCTTCCTTGCCTCTCTCTTTGATTTGCCCAATTTTTGTATTCATCTGCCTTAAAGTGGTAGTAAACTAAAAAAAAACAAAAAAACAGAAAAAAAAAACCTGCAAGACAAAGGCATAATGAGCTAGTATGCATTGCGTGCTAGCTCATTACCAAATACTTGATACCTGATATCAACGCTGTTGCAGCGGTCCCCGCACACCGCTGTGACTGGCAGGCTCTGGTGCTGTGATTGTCCAGAGCTGCAATGACGTCACTCCCGTGCATACACACGGGAGCCACCGGTCACGGCATGGGCCCTGAAGAAACAGCACGAGCAGGCTGTTTCTTCAGTGTGCATGCGTTGATGACGTTGGCGCAAGCGTATACAGTAAATATCTCCTAAACTGTGCAAGTTTAGGAGATATTCACGGTACCTACAGGTAAGCCTTATTATAGGTTTACCTGTAGGTAAAAGGGTGTAACTAGGTTTACAACCACTTTAAGCCCATGGTTGCTTCAGCAATCATGAACTTGAACCAGAAGGGTCTCCTGGACCCTTCTGAGTAATTGTCAGCTGTGATCATTCGCTGAAAAGCTTCTGACTACAACCCTTCATACCAAAATATGAGCAGTGGGGATCAGGGGTAAAATTTTAAAATTAGGAGGGTTAAAAACAGACGCAAGAGACAGTATGGATTTTATTAAGTGTGTTCTTACTTAGTCGTGGGTGAACGGTTCTGGCCGAGCCTAATTTTGGCCTGAACATTAGCTGTTTGCCTGTTCGGCAAACACCCAAATTGCCAGGAGGTTTGACTGTTTGTTTGGCCTGCCGAATACCCCACAATGCACTGCACGCCGCACAGTGCATTTTAATCCCTGATTGGTTGAAGCAATGAAGGCTTTTCTCAATCAGGGCCCAGAACACTGTCAGAGCCATGATTGAAGAAAGTCATAATGACTTAGGCCAATCATGACTCATTGTTCATAGTCCCACCCCATACTATAAAAGGTTCCTTCCCAGAGGAACCATTTGCAATGTGATATTGGAGTGGAGATAAATAGAACAGGGCTCTGTTAATTGCTACTAGGGAGTGTACTATTGCAAATCTATTGTGAGTGTAGAGTGTCAGTGTAGTGTGAATATAGTGATAGTGCAGCATCAGTGTAGTGCGTCTGTGCAGTTTTACTGCAGTAGATTAAACTGTGTCAGTGTAGTGCATCTGTGCAGTTTTACTGCAGTAGATTGAAGTGTGTCAGTGCGGTGCATCCATGCAGTTGTACAGCAGTATGTTGAAGTGTGTCAATGTAGTGCATCCATGCAGTTTGTCTGCAGTATATTGAAGTGTGTCAGTGTAGTGCGTCCACGCAGTTTTACTGCAGTATATTGTAGTGCATCAGTGCAGTTTTACTGCAGTATATTAAAGTGCATCCATGCAGTTTTACTGCAGTATATTGTAGTGTGTCAGTGCAGTTTTACTGCAGTGTATTAAAATGCATCAGTGCAGTTTTACTGCAGTATATTGTAATGCGTCAGTGCAGTTTTACTGCAGTATATTAAAGCTCATCACTGCAGTTTTATGGCAGTCTATTGAAGTGTGTCAGTGAAGTTTTACTGCAGTATATTGTAGTGCATTAGTGCATTTTACTGCAGTATATTGAAGTGCGTCAGTGCAGTTTTACTGTAGTATATTGTTGTGCGTCAGTGCAGTTTTACTGTAGTATATTGAAGAGACATTTCTGTCAGTGGCAGTCCTCAATTTAAAGTGTACCAAAAACCACTTTCCATTGATTAAAGTGCATCCAATTACACATTTCCCTGTCTTTATTTGGGTTATAAGCCCCCCATCATGTCTGGAAGACCAACCATGAAAGGCAGACGTTCCCATGCCACTATGAGGGGGCCAGCAGCATCTGTGTCCACAAGCAAAGGTGGTCCGTCCTCAGGCAAGGCACCATTTTCTCTGTTTCTCTGTTTAGTGATGTTACCCGTTCTGTCCAGCCACAGCATGGAGAGCAGTTGGTGGACTAACTTACTAAACCATCTTCCTCATCCTCTATCACCCAAGCAGAGACCAGTTCGCAGTCCACCACAGCTGCTGGCTTTTTCTGCCTCCATGTCCACAGCTACTCCTGCCATAGCCCCAGCATCATACATGGAGGAGTCACCTGAGTTATTTGAACACAGTGGCAGCCACTTGCTCCTTGATGACGCACAGGTATTACTTGATTCTGATGTTGGTTCTTACTCTAAGGTTGAGAAAGGTAGGAACATGAGCCTACAGAGTGGGGAGAACACTGATAAACATCAAATTTGCAGTCATGTTCCCCCAGCTGCAGTGTATTGCCAGGTTGGCTCCAGTGATGATGATGCTGGAGGGGATGATGACGTGAGGTCATGGACGTGACTTGGGTACCAGATAGAGCAGATGAGGAAAGTGAGGATGAGGCACAACCCCAGCAAGGAAAGATATCCTCCATCCATCATCGAAGAGTAGAGAGCAGCCACTCTATTCCATGAGATTGCGAAGCTGTTATCATCCAGCCCACTTCCCACAGCTCAGCTGTCTGGACCTTTTTTACTACATGTGTTGCAATTTGCAAACTCTGCCTCAAGTAGATCAAGTATGGCAAAAACACCATCCATTTGGGTACCGCATGCTTGACAAGGCATTTCTCCTCCCACCAAGCAGCCCACAAGAGCACCTGAAAAGGGATGCAATTATTCTCCTCCTCACTCCTCACATTTCAGGTCTATCCCAGTTATATCTCATGACCTCTCAGCAGCCTCCACTGACAGGGATAATGGTATAGCAAAGGATGTCATGGGTACTTGCAGCACATCTGCCAGCAGTACACCATGAGCAGTAGAGTATAGCAGGCAAATTTCCCTGCCACTGCCACCCACATGCCCAGTGTCTAAATTTCAGCTTGTCAAAGCTGCTGGCTTTACAACTCCTGCCAATCCACCTGGTGGATTCTGCCCCCTTCCGTGAATTTGCAAAATGTGCTGTAACACGATGGCAGGTTCCCAGTAGCTATTTCTTTGAAAATAAGGCCATTCCAGCTCTGTACCATCACGTGATAGGCAATGTTGTGGCATCATTGGGCAAGGCAGTCAGCCGCAACATCCACCTTACTGCTGACTCATGGTCCAGCAAGCACGGTCAGGGAATCTACATTATGTTCACAGCACACTGGGTAGCTCTGCTTGCAACTAGGAAGGATGCAAGACAGGGCTCAGTGGAGCTTTTTTTGCCACCATTTCTCCATACAGCTGGTGGTGATGATGTGAGATTTTTCAGCTCCACCCTCTCCCCCTCTTCCTCCATGCCCTCCTCTGCTGAATTGTCCTATGAAAGACCAGTACCTACTAAGCGTTCAAGGGGCTATTCATCAAGTCGGACTAAAAGATGTCATGCAGTGTTTCAGCTGGTCTGTCTAGGTGACAGGATCCACACTGGGTCAGCTCTGCAGGTATAGGCCCAGAGGTGGTTCACGCCAGGCCAGCTTGAGCCAGGAATGGTGGTGTGCAATAAAGGCACTAACCTCCTGACTGCTCATCAACAGGGAAAGTTGACACATGTGCCATGCCTGGCACATGTCCTCAATTTGGTGGTGCAGTGTTTCTTAAACAGGTACCCAGGGTTGCAAGATCTTCTGAAGGCCAGAAGAGTCTGTAGCCATTTCAGGCAGGCATACACAGCCAGTATTCAGTTGACTGAAATTCAGCGGGAATTCCACCTGGCTGTAAACCACCTGATTTGTGACATGCCTGCCAGGTGATACTCAACACTGGCAATGCTGCAGTGGCTGCACAAGCAGCAGAGGGCCATCAACAAGTACCTGCGTGACTATGGCACAACGACAGGCTCAGGGCAGCTTTGCTCTTTTCCCCATGCCAATGGCTGCTGATAAAGGATGCATGCACTGAACTGTCATCATTTGAGGAGGCGACAAGGATGGTGACCCGTGACAATGCATGCGTCAGTGACACAATCGCTTTTGTGTTTCTGCCGGACTGTTCCAGCAGACTGTGTGGCATTATGGACAGGGCACTCAAGGCAGAGCAGCGGGAGGAAGAGGAGCACTTCCTTTCCTCTCAAGGCCCGCTTTATGCAGACACCATTCTTGGGATGCCACAAAACACACAAGAGAATAGGGAGGAGGATTATGGCAGTTTTATAGTCATTGAAGCAGAGGCAGACATATGTGAAACCTTAAGAGGCGGTTTTCCGTCCCCAGAACCCTTGGAAGTAGGATGTGTCTGTCACATACCTTTAGATTGAGCCTGATGAGCAGAGGAAGGCCTCTTGTTCAAGAACCACTGAGTTTGCAACAGTGGCCGCGAGAGCACAGTGATGTAGGAGTGCCTGCAATGTGTCTCTGTAGCAGATGAGCAGGTGTAAAAGCCAGCAGCGTTAATGGAACTGACGTTGGTGGCTCTGGATGAAGGCACAAGTGGATTCAGGGGTGCTGTAGATGCAAGCAGGTTGCAGGTGCTGGGTACCATGGATGCAGGTACGTAGAGGGCCTCTAGCAAGGGAATGTGACTGATGCAGGGTCAGACAAGCCAAGTTATGCAGGTAAGATAAAGTACATCAAAGATATCATTAAGAATGGTCAAGTTCAAGCAGAGGTTTGGCAACAGAGAACCCAGCATGTAAAAGATAATCAAGGACAAGCAAGCCAAGTTCAGGAGTGGAGAGAATCAGAGCAGTCAGGAAGCCGGGTATGATCAGATCAAAGACAGGCACTGGAAACAGAATACAGGGGAAATCTGCAGATCAGACAGCAAAGCCCTAGTGCATCTGTCATCCTTGTATCCTACATTTGGGTGCCAATGCTAATGGGGGCATGCACACATGTTTGCTCATCCGCATATGAGATTGCGCGGACATGCCTTATAGCAAAAGTGTCACTGGGATTGTGCCTATGCCTGCGCACTGGCCTCTGCCCTTGCACATCTGCTATGTTATGGCCAGCATCTCGCTAACAGTGGCTGGGAGAAGGCAGTTCCAGATACTGTAATTCTCATTGACCACGGAGACTCTGCTTCTCATGCCTCTGCAAACTTGCGGTTCAGTGCCTCCCTTATTCCTCAAAGCCTGCGAAAGGACCTGAGAAGGAAAATTATTGCTTGGCACTCCTTGACCACTGTTACAAGGGGAAAGTCTCAGAACTCATTCTGTCCCCATAGAGGGAGAGAAGGATGAATTATCTTGAGGACACCTTAAAGAGGAGTTTATTTAACGCCTTTCCAGACTCTGGTAGGTTACAGTCTCATGGGAAAGCTAGCTTTAAGGCTTATTTTGGTCAGAGGAGGAGCAGTGGAGAAGAGGGCTGCCTCAGTGATGCATTTCCAAAAATATTTAGTCCTCGGTGCCCAGGGCTATCAGCTTTGAGAGATAATTTAGGTGCAAAAACAGACATGGAGAGCATTCCAATTGATGATGCACTGGGTTACTGGGTCATGAGAATAGACCACTAGCCAGAACTTGCCAGAACTGCCCTGCATCCAGCATGCTTTCTGAATGGGCATTCAATGCTGCTGAAGGTTTTGTGACAGATAAAAGAGTGTGTCTGTCCACAGACTCGGTTGACCAGCTGACATTTATCAAAATGAATCATTCCTGGATTAGCAGCAGCTATCAAGCCTCTGATGCCAATGTCACAGGTTAAGTGTTTTTGGGATGTGGAATCTCAGCAAGATTGTCTTTGTGGGTGTTGATTTTATCTGGAATACATTTTTTGGTATAGGTTTCATGGGCACAATTAACACTCAAGGACCAATTTTTCCGCACTTGTTTGACAGGTGCATATAATTAATTTTTTTTACAGAAAGGCCAATTCTTGCTTTCATCAAAAGTACCTCTGTTGGGTTATGGTGTGAAGGTACCACCAACACCCATAGCCCAATTTTTCCAACACTGTTTGCCCGGGGCATATAATGTAAATTTTTTACAGATGTGCCACTTCACAGGCATACTAAGCAGACCCCACAGGCACTATATTTAAATGTGTTTTTTCATTTTTATTGCTTCACTTTAAGCATCATTAAATCACTGTTCATTTAAAAATGATCTCTTTTAAAAACTTTTTTTTGCATTGATACATGTCCCCCAGGGCAGTACCAGGACCCCAAAATCCATTGTATGCCCAATAACTTGCATATAAGCCTTCAAAATGGGCACTTTTTTATTTTTTTCAGTTTGGGTCCCATATACATTAATGGGGGGTTGTTGTTCAGCTCAGAACTTTTGCGATGTGAAATTTCTGGTGCAAACTGAACAGGGGGTCCTTCGGCCCATCTCTATACTTACTCTAATCTATGAAAGATGGACAATTGTACAAATAAAAAAATCTAAACTGAGAGCCAACATATTCCATGTCCCTTAACCTCCCTGGCGGTATGATTATGTCAGATTTTTGGTGCTGAAAGCGGTACAATTATTTTGCATGAAAATTTGGCGTTTTATATTGTAGGCCTGTAATTCTTAGCAATAACTCACTTAAATCTGTCCAAACAAGAGTCTAGTAGACATCCCGGGTATGAAAAAGTTTGAAAAATGAAATCATAAATTATAATATAATAAATAACTAAAAATAATTATCAAAAATAATAATATAATAGTAATAAAATGTATTCAATAATGTAATCAAACCAAAAACGCAGAAATTTGCTCATTTGCAGAATTGTCGCTGTCGTCACTTTCAGTTTCTGATGATAAATTTCCCCAAAAATCAGTATCACTCAATTCTGCAAATCATTCTTATTTACAGTATTTGGGTGCAATACTGCGCTAAGCTTAAGAGTGTAGAAAAGCTGCCAAACAAATGACCAAACTAGTCGTAAGAAATGTAAAGAAGGGGGTTGGCGCTAGTCCAAAAAAGCCATACAATGTGATATATATATGACATAAAAATTATACATGAAATTGTTGCATAAACCTAGAAAAAAGCTAAAACAATGCCAGCTTAGTAATACAGTCTATTATTGAAGGGTAGTAATGTGAAGTGCTCAAGCGTTGTTTCCTGAAGTCTGCGCGCAATCAAACGTACAGTCTAGCAAGAAAATGGAAAAAGTTCCACGAATAATATAAGACAAATTCTTCTTAGAATGAGAAGTGACAGTTCAATAATGTGGTGAATCCAGGTTCCCGCCCTAGTGAATCAAAGGCCTACCAGATCCCAGATATATGCAAGCCCACATATATGGTACGCTCTTGTATGGTCCTAGATCCTCCAGGGTTTCTCCGCTAGCGCGTCACACACTCCGGTGAGATGTCATCTCGATGGAAGATGAAGATCACACGTCCGTCACTCCTTTGATGTGGTGGTCAGGTTACACTTGGGGTCTCCCCGATAGTAGTAATATCCTTGGGCTCATCAGTGGTTTAAAAAGAAAGAAAGAAGAGCGGGCTCTCCATAGTGTAAAAAGTACCTCAACCAAGAGGATTTAATTTTATTAAGGTAAAATTCACAAGCTTGTAGAACATAAAATGAACGCAGCAATCCAGGGTCAGCAGCGCCCGACGCGTTTCGTCCTATTAGACGTCGTCTGGGGGCTACTGACCCCCTGAAAGGCTGCGTATTTATACAGAACAGATAATGACATGTGAGAATCACGCTTCCGGTCATGGCGGACCGGCGTGTGTTCCATTGACGTCACTTCCGGTTTTCCTGACGTCATATCCGGTCACATGTGTCCCAAACAATGGAGAATTAACAACATCACAAAGTTCGGATATATAGGAAACAGAACAGGTTCGCCATAATCTCAGAATGGATATGGTTAATCAGTGTATGAAAAAATGCCAAAAAAGGAAATAAAACGAAATAAAAAGGAAGGGACAGCGTGAGAAGCATTGCTGCGTATCGCCGCTGTAACCACTTCCGCCGGAAATACCGGCGTGGAACGCACCGCTGCGCTCCAACTGTGATGACGCACTTCCTGTAAAACAGGAACTAGTAAATCTGCATATAGATCATGCGTCTTAACGGTGAGAATATATATATTGGTGTATAAAACACAGCTGGGACGCAGTAGTGCGTGTCAATTACAATAAATATAAGTAGATCACATAACAGCATATCGGATAACAGTATTGTGGAAAAAAATATGAAGTAAATGTTTATGTTGTATCCGGTCAGATATTAATGGAATGTCAGAAATAATCCAAACAAACTGGGGATATTGTCATGTATGTGAATAGAGAAGAGGAGCGTGGAACGCATCTCTGCGTCCCAACACCATAATTATTTATGCCGGAAACGTCGGCGTGAAACAGGACTACCACAAGGAATTGGACAACATCTTGAGTGATCATCATACTTACAAGATGCTACCCAAAGATCCCACTCTGAGTTTTAAACGTGAATTAAAAACTCTGGTAGATAAAGGTGTCTCTACCTATATCCTGAATAAAAAAGAAAGGGCTTTTCTCATTCCTAAGGCTCCCAGGATTCCAGTCCTTTATTACCTGCCCAAAGTCCATAAAAACCTCCAGAACCCACCCGGGAGACCCATAGTAAGTGGTATCGATTCCATCACCTCCCGGGTGGGTCAATATGTAGATTATTTCCTGCAACCCTTAGTCAAAAAAACCCCTTCTTTCTTGCAGGACACTAAACACGTTATTAATTTACTGAGCCAGACCTCTATACCTACTGATGTCTTGATGGCTACAGCAGATGTAGCCTCTCTCTACACTTGCATACCTCATGAGAGAGGCATGGAGGCAGTTTCACATTTCTTATCCACTGATGATTCACTTCCAGATACACAGAAGAGTTACATTATAGACGATGTCCTCCTCCTCTGGAAAGGCAGTGAACAAGAACTTGATCGGTTCTTTGAAGTATTGAATTTAAACGATAGAGGTATCTCCCTCTCCTATGAATCTAGTAAGACCAGTATACACTTCTTGGACCTCGAACTTATCAATAATGGCGGCACTATAACAACAAAAACATACTTCAAACCTACAGATAGGAATGGCTACATTCCTAATGACAGCTGTCATCATAGATCCTGGCTGAAGTCAATCCCACGTAGCCAATTCCTTAGAATCAGGAGAAATTGCTCCAACATCGAGGATTATACTCACCAGGCGGAGATCCTACGTAAAAGATTTCTTGATAAAGGCTATGAAGAGAACAGTGTCAACTTGGAGATGAATAAGGCACTCGTAACAGACAGAGCGTCTCTCCTAACAGAGTCAACTAAAACCACCTCTATGGAAGATAATCAATACAAATGGTCCTTTCTCACGTCCTATTCGTTACAACATAAACATATCCAGACCATTATCAAGAAACACTGGAATGTCCTCCAGAGCGATAAGATATTAGGACCCGTGTTACCCCCCAGCGCTAAGGTGATCTTCAGAGGGGCTCCCTCTTTAAGACACAAAGTAGCTCCAAATGTAACCGAGCCCCCCCGCAAATTATGTTTCTTTCAGGATATGAAATGTTTCTATCCCTGCCGTAGATGCAGGGTCTGTAAACTAAATTGTAACAAAAACCGAAAGATTACTGAATACACCTCCACCGTGACAAAAGTTGTCTATCCCATTAAGTGTTTCGCCACTTGTGACACCAAGAATGTGGTTTATTTGTTGACTTGCCCTTGTGGAAAACAATATGTGGGTCGTACCATGAGGACTTTCTCTATAAGGGTTAACGAACATATCACAAACATCATCAAGGGCAAGTCTAACCACAGCGTACCGAAACACTACCTTAAAGTTCATGATAGGAACCCAAAAGGAACAACCTTTATGGTAATTGATCGTTTCATTCCACCCTGGAGGGGAGGTGATTCCACTAGAGGAGTCTCCCAGCAAGAAGTGTACTGGATTTTCCTACTAAAGAGCTATATTCCCCATGGGCTAAACATTGATTGGGACATCAATGCATTCATTAACAAATCATGAGCACTACCCGCAATAGACTTAAGCCCTCATTTTTTTCCTTTCTCCTTATTTCCAATCAACACGAGATATGATTTACCTAAAATTATACTCCGTTTTCAACTAGATTAGTTCATCCTTTCCCGCATTTCCTACTAGCTGCCTCTTTTTGATTTATTCTGTATTTGGTACATGCTATTTGTTCATTTTTGGCATGCACGCTTGCGTTCCAGCTGTGTTTATACACCATTGTATACATTTACACTGGTGGGACGCACGATTGCGTTCCAGGCCTATATTTTTAGCCTATTGGCTTCCTGGTGCGCAGGATGTGCGTCAACATGGTTGGAACGCAGTGATGCGTTCCACGCCGACGTTTCCGGCATAAATAATTATGGTGTTGGGACGCAGAGATGCGTTCCACGCTCCTCTTCTCTATTCACATACATGACAATATCCCCAGTTTGTTTGGATTATTTCTGACATTCCATTAATATCTGACCGGATACAACATAAACATTTACTTCATATTTTTTTCCGCAATACTGTTATCCGATATGCTGTTATGTGATCTACTTATATTTATTGTAATTGACACGCACTACTGCGTCCCAGCTGTGTTTTATACACCAATATATATATTCTCACCGTTAAGACGCATGATCTATATGCAGATTTACTAGTTCCTGTTTTACAGGAAGTGCGTCATCACAGTTGGAGCGCAGCGGTGCGTTCCACGCCGGTATTTCCGGCGGAAGTGGTTACAGCGGCGATACGCAGCAATGCTTCTCACGCTGTCCCTTCCTTTTTATTTCGTTTTATTTCCTTTTTTGGCATTTTTTCATACACTGATTAACCATATCCATTCTGAGATTATGGCGAACCTGTTCTGTTTCCTATATATCCGAACTTTGTGATGTTGTTAATTCTCCATTGTTTGGGACACATGTGACCGGATATGACGTCAGGAAAACCGGAAGTGACGTCAATGGAACACACGCCGGTCCGCCATGACCGGAAGCGTGATTCTCACATGTCATTATCTGTTCTGTATAAATACGCAGCCTTTCAGGGGGTCAGTAGCCCCCAGACGACGTCTAATAGGACGAAACGCGTCGGGCGCTGCTGACCCCAGACGACGTCTAATAGGACG
>BLSH010146803.1:74329-99131 GCA_018402905.1 Glandirana rugosa
CTGAGCAAACCTCTAGGACCACACGACCGCTGTAATGGGTGAAGCTACTGTTCGCCAAGGTCGGCAACCAGTGAAGTTCGTGGGTGTGATGTTCATTCGGCAAAGTTTTCGTCCTTGCACACGCGACCCTTGGCATATTGAAATGGACAGACGCCAATGTATCCTATGAGCCGTATCCAAAGGAAATTGGAGGGACCACCATTAGGGCTCACACCGAGCCCCACCTTAAATTCATGGTAATCGCCATTGGGGCTCGGTGTGAGCCCTAACGTAACGACCTAGGTCCGTTACAATGAATGGAACAGGGGACCTAGGTCGCTACAGGAGGGCGTCACAGTCGTACAGACAGGTGGCGGTCTACTGAGGACACACGGCCCGAGGCAAGGGGATGTGAAATGTTTTCATACAGTAATGTAATCTATAAGATTACAGTGTACTGTATGTATTGTGTGTGTTTCACTTTTTGAATTTCCCGCCGGTCTCCGTCCCCGTGCAACGTGGCGCTCGCAGGGAACGGAGCCCGGCACACAGGAGTCATCTGGCGGTGGACAGACATGCTGACACTGCGGGAGGACATCGCTGGATCCAGGGGACAAGGTAAGTAACATTGCCTGGATCCAGCAATGCAATCCCGAGTGTGGCTCGGGGTTACCGCTAATGGTACTTAAATTCCACCCCGAGCCACACTCGGGATTACCACCAGGGAGGTTAAAGGAAACCTATGCCGAGTATCCTATGTAACCGCAGACAGGTAAAGTTATACGGTTCCCAGCGCACACGTTCCTGCTTTTGAAACGGCTTACTTGTAGTGTGGGTGCTTGAAGTGACCAACGGCTGGAACCGCTTGTCATCGAAGTGGGTAATGTCGCCAGCACACCAGGATCTCCAAACGAGTCCAATCTTTAATGAATGATCACATCGTTACACCAAACAGCAACGTTTTGGAGCCGCGCAGGACCCCTTCATCAGGCATGTGACAAATTGTGATAAAATCAAGAAAATATTTAAAGAACCATCCACCAATCAGTGACCAGAAAAATGACCCCAGGCCCTCCCCTTGACATCCATGACGTCATGCTCCCACCTTACCAGTGTACATAAACATAGTAAAGGCCCTGCATAGTGACAAAATTGTGGAGTAGGGCAAAATGGCGATCAGCCCATCTACGTTATTTAAGTACCAGCAGTAACAGACCTCAGATTTACAGTGATTACAAACTATTGTTAATAATATAAAGGACAGCGTGGGGCCGCAGCGGTCCGTCCGTTCCTGCTAGACGGAGGGCCGCTGCGTGTTTGCCTTGATGTTGCCGGGCAACATAGGAGGCTCGTCACCCGCCTCCAATAGCCGGCATTGTTGTGCACCCGCGCCGCAACTCAGTTTTGTGGCAACCTGACACTATACACTGTGAAGGGAGTGGGCGGGACAGAGTACAGAGGAGTGAATCGATAACGTGAAGTGAGGCAGGGCGGCTGAACTGAAACTGCTGCGGAACAGTAAAGGCCAGGGTAAAGAAGTAAAAGGCAGTGAAAAACAGTGAAAGGTGAACTTAAAGGTAAAGTCCTCGCCGGGCAGCAGATTGATTAAAGAAAAATACTGTAAAAAGGAAAAGTAGTGATTAACAGAAAAAAGACAGGAAAAGAGGCAAAAAAGGAGAAAGAGAAAAAGAGGGAGAAAATTGAGAAAAAATGGGAAAACAAGGGAAAAAAGGGGAAAAAGGGGGGGGGGGGAAGGGAAAAAGACCAGAAAAGAAGAAAGGAAGAATAAGAAACAAGAGAAAAAAGGGACAAAAAGAGAAAAAAAAGGGGGGGATGCCAAAACTACACAAAAAATAAATAAAAAAAGGGGGAAATATTGAAAGCAAAAAAAAAAAAAAAACGAACGCATGAAAAAAACTGAATGCATGAAAAAAATAAATAAATAGAAAAAATAAAAGACAAAATGATGGAAAAAATCAGCGAGAACAACAAGCTGCCATCCTTGTGAGAGCCAGCAAAAACCTAAAGAAAATTGGAACTTGGCCACAATGGACATTTCCTCCCTTTATACAAGTATACCAAACAAAGCCGGCCTAACAGCAGTCAGATATTTTTTACAGAAGCAGGGGGTCCACAACCCCCCCGCTGAGTTTCTAATTGAATGTTTGGGATTCATAGAGAGTAACTTTTTCTCATTTGAAGGAGTGAAATATGCACAGATACGTGGCACAGCCATGGGCAGCTCTGCAGCCCCATCTTTTGCGAATCTTTTTGTTGGATACATGGAGGAGCAATACATCTATCCGATGACTCTTTATTCTGAGCATGTCAAGTGTTGGCGGAGGTACATTGACAATATTTTCCTCATATGGGAAGGAGAGGTGACTGTTTTTCAAGAATTTGTTGCACAATTGAATAACATCTTCCCCGGGATTATTTTCAATTCAGAAATCTCCCATGAGAGCATTACGTTTCTTGATGTCAGGATTACAAATATGCACGGCACCCTACAGACATCAATATTCACTAAGCCCACTGACAGGAATACCCTATTACACTATCAGAGTGCACATCCAAAATATCTCCGGTACAGCCTCCCAATTTCACAGTTTAAAAGGGTGAGACAAATTTGCTCCGACAAAAGCGAGGAGGATGTACAACTGAGAAGGATGTATAATAAATTTTTAGACCGTGGATACCCTGGCGCGGTACTTGACAAAGCTCTCTCTAGATCTTCTCTCAATTCCGATAGGACGAATAAAAATATTGACGGACCTCTGCTCATACATGGTTTCAACCAGGAGTCCTACCCTATCAAACAGGCAGCCTAACGCAATATTAACATTCTTAGGGCGGATAATTCATTAACATCCCAAATCAGGAATCCATCACTGCTAGTTCACAAAAGCAGCAGGTCCTTACGTAACATTTTGGTACAGGCCGATCCGAGATCCAAGTACACCAAAGCACAGGTCAGAATCTCCCTTGCTATAAGGCCTCATACACACGGGCGTTTTGCACGCCGGCGTTTGTAGGCGTTTTTTGCAGCTCTCCATGTTATTCAATGGCCTTCTAAAAACGCCGGCGTTTGTGATCAGTAGAGGGCGTCGGCGTTAGTGAGCTGTTTTTAGAACGCGGGAGCATCGCGTTCTGTAGCTGTAGCGTTTTGGCGGTTTTTGACGCCAATCGGCAAAACGCTCACTAACGCTCACTAACGCTTGCTAACGCCCGTTAACGCCGTACCGGCGTTAACAAGCATTTTTTGACGCCGGCGTTTTTAGGTTGAAAAATAGCAGAGGACTGATTTTTTTTAAAAAAACGCCTATTGACACCGACGCTCACTAACGCCAATGCAAAACGCCGCAAAAAACGCAGATTTTTTCAAAAACGTCGGACCCGACGTTTTGCTTATTTATTATCAGACGCCCGTGTGTATGAGGCCTAAATGTCAGAACTGTAATATCTGTAATTCTTTGATGTGTGGGGAATACTTTTCTCACCCACACAACGGCAAGCGCTACTACATACGGGACTATCTGAACTGTAACACGGAGTTCTGTGTCTATATCTTGAAATGTCCCTGCTCATTAGTATATGTAGGCAAGACTATTGGCCCCTTCAAGCAACGTTTCCAGAAGCACAGAAGCGATATAAGGATAGCCCTGGAAAGAGCTGAGAAAGGTGAGAGCCTGGATTTGAACAAATCAGTTGCCACACACTTCGTCTCACGAAGACATCAAGTACACAAACTAAGGGGCATGGCCATAGAACACATAGCCCGACCAGTGAGAGGTGGCGACCGTGATCGTCTCCTCCTTCGCCGTGAAGCATACTGGATGTACACCCTGGGCACAGTCCAACCAGGGGGCCTTAATACTAACTTATCCTATCTGTGTTTCCTTGACGTAAGATGATGTTCATGAATTAGTTATGTCTATTGTTTTTACTTTTGTTCTTTAGGTTTTTCCTGGCTCTCACAAAGACGGCTGCTCGTTGTTCTCTCTGATTTTTTCCATCATTTTGTCTTTTATTTTTTTTTTTATTTTTTTTTTTTCATGCGTTCGTTTTTTTTTTTTTTCTTTCAATATTTCCCCCTTTTTTCTTTTTACATTTATTTTTTGTGTAGTTTTGGCACCCCCCCTTCTATTTCCTTCTCTTTTTCTCTTTTTTCATCTTTTCTCCCCCTTTTTTCCCCCCTTTTTTCCACTTTTTCCCCCCTTTTTTTCCTCTTTTTGTCCCTTTTTTCCTCTTGTTTCTTTTTCTTCCTTTCTTCTTTTCTGGTCTTTTTTCCTGTTTCCTTCCTCTTTACCCACCCCTCTTTTTCCCCTTTTTTTCCCTTGTTTTCCCCTTTTTTCTCAATTTTCTCCCTCTTTTTCTCTTTCTCCTTTTTTGCCTCTTTTCCTGTCCTTTTTCTGTTAATCACTACTTTTCCTTTTTGACAGTATTTTTCTTTAATCAATCTGCTGTGCGGAGAGGACTTTACCTTTAAGTTCACCTCTCATCTTCCCTTTTTTTCCCTGTTTTTCACTGCCTTTTACTTCTTTACCCTGGCCTTTACTGTTCCGCAGCAGTTTCAGTTCAGCCGCCCTGCCTCACTTCACGTTATCGATTCACTCCTCTGTACTCTGTCCCGCCCACTCCCTTCACAGCGTATGGCGTCAGGTTGCCATAACACTGAGTTGCGGTGCGGGTGCCGTGGGCGCCTGCGCACAACAATGCCGGCTATTGGAGGCGGATGATGAGCCTCCTATGTTGCCCAGCAACGTCAAGGCAAACACGCAGCGGCCCTCCGTCTAGCAGGAACGGACGGACCACTGCGGCCCCACGCTGTCCTTTATATTATTAACAATAATTTGTAATCACTGTAAATCTGAGGTCTGTTACTGCTGGTACTTAAATATTACAATGTAGATGGGCTGATCGCTACTTTGCCCCTACTCCACTATTTTGTCACTATGCAGGGCCTTTACTATGTTTATGTACACTGGTAATGTGGGAGCATGACATCATGGATGTCAAGGGGCGGGCCTGGGTCATTTTTCTGGTCACTGATTGGTGGATGGTTCTTTAAATAGTTTCTTGATTTTATCACAATTTGTCACATGCCTGATGAAGGGGTCCTGCGCGGCTCCGAAACGTTGCTGTTCGGTGTAACGATGTGATCATTCATTAAAGATTGGACTCATTTGGAGATCCTGATGTGCTGGTGACATTACCCACTTCGCAGGCAGGTAAAAACGCCTGGTTGCGTTCAAGATGGCAGGTATATTTGTGCCAGGCTTAAAACATATACAGATTTCTACCACTAGGTGGAAGTGCTGGGTGTCTTGCAGGGGTAGAGGTAATGAGCCCAGCTGAGTTGAGCTGGCTCATTAAGGCCTTTACAAAAAACTTCCAGCAGGCATAGGGGAGTTGCTTCACCCTGGAGCCAGTTTCTGTGTGAATAGACTGGGGAGCTTTACACCAAAATCCTGTGTGGTAAGCCCAAGCCTGTGTGGTTGATTATAACAGCAGGGAGATAGGTGCTAGGTGTAGCACAAGGCTGCACCTAGCTGGCAGTCAGGGAAACCTACAAGTTTAGTAAGTGGCCAAGTTGGCAAGGATTTATTTTGATGTTTGTTTTTGTTTTGCTGTTTTTCTACAACTGTATATAGTGTAAATAAAGCGCAGTTGTGTTTTCGCCTACAACTGCTGTTTCACTGTGCCTGTTTTGTGTTGTGAACCCTTCCAGGGGGGTCACACACACCCGCTGCCAAGCTAACACCCTTACACCTATTAAAGCCCTCTTACTGAAAATGCAAGTTGCCTGGCTTTTATGCAATTACTTTTTTACTGTCAGGGTGACTGATCCAGAATAAGTATGTAGCAAGTGAAATCGGGGCTACTTATCTTCATACACGATTCCGGTCAGTATTGAGAAAGTGCTGAAGCCATTAGATTAGCATGACAGTCAGACTACTAGCATGTTCAGTAATGGCACTCTAAGTTCTGTTCCTCTCAAAGTACAGGCTTCCTCTAAAAATCCTCTTAATGTTCAACATAAGATCACAGATGAAGCCCTACCACAAAAAATGAAATCAATGAATAAAACAGTTAAAGAATACATACCACTGAATAGGTTATCTAATCTACACAGTTTTCATATAAATTAGCAGTGATGGAAGATAAAGAAACAGATCCACTTAACTGCACCCCTCCTTTTGCAGATGTACATAACCCCCTTCCTTTTGTTTCCCCACTATTCCTTTTGGTGGAATAGATCTAAATGAAAAAAAAATGGTACTTTCCTTTAAGTATGCAAAATGCATAACCCTTTATTTATGTGTGATTTTATTTTTTGAATTGTTAGAAAAAATAATGTTCCAAATATTTTTGGTTCTGCAGCAGGTAAGTTTCAGGCACTGTCCTTTACACTCAAAACAACAAACAATTACACACAGAGAAAGCCATTACTATGCAAATGTCACAAAGTATCCCGCTTACAATACGCCAAACAGCACATAAATAAGCCTCAAACCTTCTGACATAAAGTCATTTGGAGTTATGAGACCAAAATTAAGCTTTTTGTCCACAACCATAAACTCTACATTTGGAGAGGAGTCAACAAGGCCTATGATGAAAGGTACACCATTCCTATTGTGAAACACGGAGGTGGATTGCTGATATTTTGGGGATGTATGAGCTACAAATGCACAGGAAATTTGGTCAAAATTAATGGCAAGATGAATGCAGTATGTTATCAAATAATACTGGTGGAACATTTGCATTCATCAACCAGGAAGATGGGTACTTGGACATTCCAACAGCACAATGATCTAAAACACAAGGCCAAGTCAACCTGCCATTGGCTACAGCAGAATAAAGTGAAGGTTCTGGAGTGGGGATCTCAGTCTTCTGACCTCAATATCATTGAGCCACTCTGGGAGATCTCAAACATGCAGTTCGTGCAAGACAGCCCAAGAATTTCCAGGAACTGGATGCTTTTTGCCAAGAGGAATGTGCAGCTTTACTATCTGAGAAGATAAAGAGCCTCATCCACAAATACCACAAAATACTTTAAGCTGGCATTGATATTAAAGCAGGCAATACTCAGTATTAAGAACTGGGGTATGTAAAATTTTGATCAGGGTCATTTGGGTAGTTTCTGTTGTCATTATGATTTAAAAAGAGTAAACACCGTTGATAGATAATAAATGGTTGCAGCCAAACACTAACCATGAGTGAAAGAAAAGTTTTTGTTTTGTCATTCATATCCTCTGAAAAATGGCCATGAAGTCATAAATTCTACCAGGGTATGTAAACTTATGAGCACAACTGTATGTGAACCCCTACCTTCTATTACAACTTAACCACTTCATATCTGGGCCATTTCTGGCACTCCTCTCCTACATGTAAAAATCATATTTTTTTTGCTAGAAAATTACTCAGAACCCCCAAACATTATATATGTTTTTTAGTAGAGACTCTAGGGAATAAAATGGCAATCATTGAAACTTTTTAGATCACACAATATTTGCGCAGGAATTTTTCAAACTTGTTTTTTTGGAAAAGAAACAGTTTAGTGAATTTAAAAAATACAAAACAGTAAAGTTAGCCCAATTTTTTGTATATTATAAAAGAGGATATTATGCAGAGTAAATTGATACCCAACATGTCATGCTTTAAAATTGCAAACACTCATGGAATTGCGCCAAACTTTTTTACTTAAAAATCTCCATAGGCAATGCTTTAAAATTTTTTACAGGTTACAGGTTTAGAGATACAGTGGAGTTCTAGTACTAGAATTATTGCTCTCGCTCTAACGCACGTGGCGATACCTCACATGTGTGGTTTGAACACCGGTTACATATGTGGGCGGGGCATACTTATGCGTTCGCTTCTGTGCGCGAGCACGCGGGGACACTTTGATTTTTTTTATTATTATTATTTATTTTACTTTTATTTTTTTATTTTTACACTGTCTCTTTAATTTTTTTTTTGATCACTTTTATTGCTATTACAAGGAATGTAAGCATCCATTGTAATAGGAATTGTGCGTTACAGGTCCTCTTTATGGAAAGATGTGGGGTCAATAAGACCTCACATCTCTCCTCCAGGCTGGAAAGACCAAGATCAGAAAAAAATTCCGATCCCGGCCTTTCCAGCAACGATCACGGCTTTGTTTACTAAAGCCGGCCCAGATGTGATGTCATAACGTTGCGCCCGGGCCTCCGAGGGCCATAGAGATGACTAGTGACCAGATGGTCATCAGTCATCTTCCTGACAATCATCCGGCGGTGACGGATCTCTTCTCCCTGCCGCCGATCATACGGGCGGCCCAGGAGAAGCACCGGATGGCGGCGGGAGGGGGGATGTCCCCTTCCGCTGCCTATAAGAATGATCAAGCGGCTGAACTGCCACTATGATCATTCTTATGGTGTAGGGAATCGCCGGCCGGAAAGAATGATATCTGAATGGTGCTTGTAGCTGCAGGCACCTTTCAGATATCCCCACTCAAAATCCAGAACGTCCTACCGGCGGGAAGTGGTTAATCGGTTTAAAATAGAAATTAAGAGGGGCGTGGCCAGCAGCGGAGCAAGATGGAAGCTTGATCCAACAGCTCCATCCATCCAAGAGACCTTAGCTAGCTCAACGGCTGTTCTAACAGCCAAAAATCTTTCTCACCAAGCCCAGGAGGGTGCGGAACACCACAGGATTCGATCGGTCCGTTCGGATAGTCCTGGAGGCAAACACCCTGGCAGGGGAAGGAAAGGCAGCTGGAGATAACGGAGGCCTGAACGCCTCAGATGGCCCGGCTCAATTGGAGCCCATCCGCCGCCATAGCACAAGGGTGAGCCTATATACCTCTCCCCACAGCCACATCTCACCCTCTGCAACCTATACAAGCCGTCATTGAGCGGTGAATTATATACCCGTGGCTCCGTCCATTCGGCCTAGTCCGCCAGATCAGCGGCGCCCGCCACCATCTTGCGGCCTAGACCGAGCCTCCTCCTCACACTGCAATCCCCTAATCAATCCGACCGAGGCAGTAACCCAACGGACCCTCCTGTTCTGCCACCTACCTGGATCCAAGCCAGGAGAAGCCAGAGATCCCAGGAGGGCTGCTAGCAGCTAAGGAGCGGCCGCCATCTTGCGGCCTAGCAGAAGGGCCATTAATCATCTGAGGCCTTACTGGGGGGTCAGCAACATAGGTTCCAAGCACATGAGTGAATAATACTATATATCTACAACATTTGTCAGCAACTACCGGCCAATCAGAGTGTCAGCCTCACTGAAAACACTCCAAGCCTAATACACGCTGGGCAACTTCTGTATATAGTGCCCTCACCTACCCACATGCCGGACAAGCCCCACAGATGTACACAGACCCCTACTGAACAACCAACAGGGCAACCTCATGACAGCCATATGATCTGAAAGTCCCTTGAAGTCGGAGAACTACATCATATACTGAAGCTCCCAAACATCACCTGACCACTTTACATGACATACCACGAACTGTTAAGATGACCAAGAATAAAAAAAATCAACAACAGCCCTACAAACTATTGAGATACTTTACCTCAGTGGCACGCGGGCTACAACCTGAGGGAAACAGAGTTCAAGACCCTCAACTGACACCAGCAACACCGCCCGTGGACACTGGGAACAGACAGAAAAACGCCCAAATGGCAGCAAGCAGAAGCGTACCTTCCTCAGGGACTTCTACCCCCTCCACGAGAAGTCCCCAAAAACAAAAACCTTGCCTGGACCCCGAGAATAGTCAACACAAAATGGGGAAATGGAAGTGAGTGGACCCGCTTCCAGTCAACCAACCACTCCTATCCTGAGAGCTGACCCTATAACCAACTTCCCTACAGCAGGGCAGCCAATGTCGGACACCATGCTAAAAGAAATGCTCCTGTCCCTGAGAGCATTTCTACAATCCGATATCATGTCGGGACTAAACCAATACCAGGCTGAAGTACAACTTATAGGGAACAGGATTGACCAGGTCGAAAGGAAAATGGACGACTACTCATCCGCATACAACATTATTGTAGATGCCCACAAGGCCCAAAACGAGGAAATAGCCTGGTTGAAGGATAAAATATTGGACCTGGAATACAGATTCAGGAGGAACAACATTAAACTACAAGGGATCCCAGAGTCCGTTCTTCCCAACCAGCTGCAACAATACGCCCAGGCCCTATTTTCCACACTAATACCAACCTTGTTGGATCAGGACCTATTGACTGGCTGGATTCATAGACTCTCATCTCTACCGAATCCCCAAGAGATGTACTGCTCAGTGTGCACTTCTACCACATAAAAGATCAAATTATGTTAGCAGAGCAGACAGCGCATCCTCACCCTATGCAGCCATCCAGCTACTACCAGATCTGTCCAGGCACACCCTACAACGCCGCAGGAATCTGGCAACAGTCACCAAAGCCCTGAGGAACCACAAGATACTGCACAAATGGAAGTACCCAGCTACTCTCATGATAACCCACAATGGGTCAACAACACAAGTATCCACACTTGAAGAAGGAATTGCGGCTCTGCGCAAATGGGGCATAGTTTCCGACTCCAGCCCTGCAACACCAAGCAACCAGACCCCGCACCCACCGCTGGGCACCATACAAGAGCAGTGACAGGTGGTGTCTCATAAGAGGCAACATAAATAAGCACACACTGGGAGCCCCCAGCCAAATCATCCTACCACTTAGTTCTCCAACCGGGGTGAACCACAGAGTCATCCCATATTACCCCCCGATGCATTACAGGCAGTATTTCCTGCACAATGGTCCGGTAAAGGACCTATTTTCTTTTTATATATTGACTTTACTTTTTTGTTGTTTCCTATATTCTTTTTTGTCCATTACAGAAGCACTATGCCCTCATTACCCATGCCCTACGCCTAAATCTGACCACCTCCAATATCTCCACAGTTCCAGACGCCCACCATTCCGATCTCCAGAACTGCACAATGAGCACAGGTCAAAGCGCTCCAACCCAACTGTAAGCACCACAGCACACAACCCATCACAACCACTACAATCACAAATGTCTATTAAGTGCTTGTCATTGAATGTGCGGGGGCTCAACTACCCAGCTAAAAGGTACTCAATGTGGAAAGAAGCCAATACACAAAGAGCAGATATAGTATGTATACAAGAGACTCACTTCCAAACCTCTAAAGAGCCGTACTGTCACCATAAGAATTATCCTCGTGTGTTTCTAGTCAATACCCCACAACATAAGAAAGGAGGGGTCCTTCTGGTGATCAGAGACTCTATGTTCTTCCGCCTTAAGGAAACACACATTGACGCTTTGTTATTCTTACCGCAGACATAAACGAGCACCCGTACACAGTGGTGTGTGCATATGCTCACAACACCCATCAATTGCGCTTCTTATGCAAACTATTAAAAAGATTGCAAAAGATCAAATATGGAAACACCATATTCTGTGGAGACCTAAACCTCATTGTGGATCCGACAATGGACACAACCTCACAAACACCAAAACGAACAGTAACCTTACACCATCTCTTACATTCGGAAGAACTACACGACGCCTGGAGATGCCTCCATGCAAATGAAAGATACTACACTTTTTTCTCCCACAGGCACCAATTATATTGTCGCATAGATATGTTCCTTACGGACAAATGGTTGCTACAAAAAGTGTCTGGGGCCGAGATATACAATATTACATGGTCCGACCATGCTGCCATAACAATGTCAATAAATGTAGGGGATGCCCCCCTTTCCTCCCCCATCTGGCGCTGCAATAACAAACTCTTACAGGACACCCCAATATAACCAAACGATATCCCAGCATCTCAAAATTGTTTTCATATCCAATGAATGGTCTGTAGAAAATCCTTACTCCCTATGGAACGCCCATAAGGCGTACATAAGGGGCATACTTATTCAACAAGGGGCGAGGGCTTAAAAGACAACACACTGCTAAGCTCAATTCCCTTTTAAAAGACTTCCAAAATCTAGAATCGGTTAACAAAATATCCCCCCGACCAAACGAAGACGAAACAGCTCTCCCAACTTAGGGAAAACCTACGAGAGTTGCTAACCCAAAAGTATGACTATCACCTGAGACGACTGAAACTAACACACTACGCCAACACTAACACGGCAGGCAAGTACCTAGCTAACAGACTAAAAGCAGCTCGCACCAAAACCAGGATCGCTTACCTTACCCACCCGACTGACCCTCACAAAATCTCCAACCCCCAAGAGATAGCTGTCCTGTTTGCTGACTACTACGGATCGTTGTACAACCTAAGCAGTGACCCCACAACCCTTGGAAAAAGACATTCAGAACTTCCTACAAACTCTAAAACTCCCCTCACTTTCCAAAGCACAATTGGCAGAACTGAACGCCCCGTTCACATCCCAAGAAATCGAATCAATCATCAGAACACTCCCTAACGGGAAGTCCCCCGGACCAGATGGCCTCCCAAACGAATATTTTAAAATATTCTGTGAAGTCCTGCCCCCATATCTACAGCAAGTCTTTGCCAAAGCTGCATTATCATCTACTCTCCCACCCGAGATGCTTACAGCATACATTGTAACACTCCCCAAACCGGGAAAAGATCCTTCAACACCCGCCAACTTTAGGCCAATATCCCTACTGAACTCGGACATCAAAATATATGCCAAACTGTTGGCTAAGCGCATAAGCAAATTCCTACCTTCACTTGTTGGCAGCGAACAGATGGGATTTGTGAAAGGGCGGCAAACCTCGGATGCCACCAGGAGGCTTGTTAATATTATACATTATGCTGAAAAATATTGTAAGCCTTCTTTGCTATTGTCTATTGACTCAGAGAAGGCGTTCGATAGAGTCTACTTGAACTACATGACTCATGTGCTCACTAAGTTTGGCTTTCAGGGCTTCTGCCTGAATGTAATACAAGCATTGTACTCCTGCCCTACAACCCAGGTGTACACATCCGGCCTACTGTCCAAACCGTTCCACATCTTCAATGGGACTCGGCAGGTTTGTCCTCTTTCCCCGTCCATTTTTAATCTTATGATAGAACCCCTTGCAGAAAAACTATGCACACACCCCTTGATCACTATCAAAATAGGGTCACGCTCCCATACCATCAAATGGAAGTATCCGGCCACTCTCACAATCACTATAAATGGCTCAACCACCTCAATTACCACACTAGAAGAAGGTATAAATGCCCTAAAACGTTGGAACATTATTCTGGACCACTCAATCCCTTTGCCACAAGACCACCAACCACCCTCTATCCAGGAAGAATGGCACACTGTCTCCCACAACCGCTCATCCAAGAAAAGCTCAACAGGAGGCCCTAAAAAATAAGCCACATCACTAAAACATCTCCCCCAGTATGGAGTTATTTACAAACTCCCAACTCCCAAGATAAGACTTCTAGCATATTACACATGCTTTCGGATCCTAACAAGGATCTCTTCTTTCTTAATTAACTTTATTTTGTTGGTTCTGTTCTCTATTTTTCTGTTTAGCACAGTAACTTCAAGCACAGATATTACTTAACGTTTCAGAGACTCTCGAGGAAACAGCTTGGAAACCTACACTTCAAGCAACCTGAAAATCAACATTGTGACCAGACGGGAATCAGTGGTCAAGGCTTCTACAATCGTAAGTGCCAACTCCTCCCTACCACACATACAGCAAAAATACAAAGATGACTATTAAATGCTTATCATTAAATGTAAGAGGCCTTAACCACCCCGCAAAAAGACACACTATGTGGGCCGAGGCATGTAAGCAAAACATAGACATATTATGCATCCAAGAGACGCATTTCCATTCTGGGAAAACACCCCACTGTGGCCACAAAGACTTTCCACATGTATTTTTAGCAAACAACCCGAATCGCAAAGCAGGAGTACTGCTATCTCTCAGGAACTCCCTCTCTGTCCAAATAAAGCAAACACGGATAGATGAACACGACAGGTTCATAATAGTCACAGGAGATATTAACTCCCATCCATACACATTGGTGACAATTTACGCCCCGAACTCCCACCAAATCCGTTTCTTACGCAAAACGCTGAAGATAATCTCCTCCATCAGATATGGCAGCCTCCTTCTCTGTGGAGACTTTAACACAATAGTGGATACATCTCTAGACACAACAGGGAAAAAGAAGCCTCACACTGGAACTCTAAAGAACCTGCTCCACACAGAAGATCTATATGACGCGTGGCGGTGTACTCATGCAAACGAGAGAGACTTCACCTACTATTCCCACAGACACCTGACCTACTCGCGGATAGACATGTATCTTACAGACAAGTGGCTTCTACAAAAAATGCCTTCCCCTCCTCACCTATCTGGCGATGCAACAACAGAATCATTCAAGAGCCCAAAACTGCCTCCCAAATCTCCCAGCACCAGAAAGAGTACTTCAAAACTGACGATCAGTCCACTTCAAATCCCTTCACCCTGTGGAATGCCCACAAAGCATTCCTCAGGGGTATCCTCATCCAACTAGGTGCTAGAACTAGCTACAACCTCAAATTAAACTCCCTGTTAACAGAAATCCACACATTAGAAACCGAAAACAAAAAATCACCCGAACAAACATATAGCAGAATCCCTATCTAAGCTCAGGGAAAATCTTAGGATTCCCCTAATGCATAACTATGACAAACTCCTAAACTACCTTAAAATCCAAACCTACGTTAACACCAACCACGCAGGGAAATATCTAGCAAACAGGTTAAAAGCTGCACCCACCAAGACAAAGATAGCACACCTCATACACCCAACACTAGGGAGCAAAATAACTAACCCACAAGAAATAGCCAACCAATTTTCAAAATATTACGGTACATTGTACAATATTAAAGATGACAGCTACACTCCCCAACCCACATTAGAAAACATTCAACGCTTTCTACGAAACCTCTAACTACCCACACTATCCCAAACTCAATTGGACCAGCTAAATGCACCCTTTACAACCAAAGAGATAGAGAAAATCATAGCATCCCTCCCCAATGGGAAATCCCCAGGGCCAGATGGCTTTACCAATGAATACCTTAAATCATTCAAGTATATTCTCTCACCTTACATGCAAAAAATGTTTTCAATTGCTACTACTACAACTGCTTTCCCCCAGGAGATGTTGAAGGCACACATAGTCACCATACCCAAACCAGAGAAATCCCCAACAACCCCAGCCAATTTTAGGCCAATCTCACTCCTAAACGCTGATATTAAAACTTATGCAAAACTCATAGCAGGGAGACTCAACTACATCATTCCCATCCTAATCAACAACGACCAGATGGCCTTTGTGAAGGGGAGGCAGACCTCGGACGCAACCAGAAGAATTGTCAATATTATTTACTAGGCTGAAAAGACTCGAGCGCCTTCTCTGCGTCTATCTATAGACACAGAGAAGGCGTTCAATAGGATACACTGGAAATACATGTCAGCAGTCCTGCAAAAGTTCGGATTCCAGGGACCTATTATGAACGCAATACTCGCCCTATACTCAGAACCTTCAGCACAGGTTTATACATCAGGTCTGTTATCTGAACCATTTGCAATCTTCAACGGAACTCGTCAGGGCTGCGCATTATCACCCTATGTTTTCAATCTCATGATAGAACCCCTAGCAGAAGCCATTCGATCACACCCAGAAATCGAGGGATTTAAACCCCAACATCAAACTCACGTCATCAACTTATTTGCAGACAATGTTATATTATTACTCACCAATCCAAAATCTTCCCTACCAACCCATGAAGTACTCACAGATTTTGGGGAAATATTATACTACAAAGTCAATTTCAATAAATCTCTAATACTAAACATGAACACACCCCCTCTCACCAAAAGAGAATTGGAGAAATCTATGCCATACAAATGGTCAGAAGAGGGCATACAATACCTAGGAATTACCCTAACCCAATCTATCAACTCTCTAGCCCTGTCTAACCTTAAACCACTAATTACTAAAATAGACAGCCAACTAAAAACCATGGCAAAAAAGCAAATATCTTGGATGGGTAGAGCGGCGGCGTGCAAAATGGTTATTCTCCCACAGATCCTCTATATATATATATATAGCCCTGCCGATACACCTCCCAGTGAAATATATACAAGCCTTGACGAGTTCCATGTGGAGATTCATATGGGGAGGGAAGAAACCAAGATGCCCTCGTATAAATCTCATAAAGGACAAGTTGGTGGGGGGGGGGGGGGGGCAGGAATCCCAGACTTAAACGACTACCTATAGGCAGTAAGACTAGAACAACTTAAAGCCTGGTTTCAAAAGGACAGCACTTCCGTTTGGGTAGATATCGAAAGAAACACAGTGCCTACTTCAAACCTCAAAATGATGCTACTGGCGGATTCCTGGTTGCAATGTCCATTATCTGCACTACCACCATCAATCCTCACATCTATACAAGCATGGAGACTTCTCCATAGCCAAAAACATTCGGTAACCCAAACGATTGAACACCAACTCACCATAGATGCCCTAGAAACCAAAATACCATCTCTCCCTATAAAACAATTGGCTGAGCATGGCATAGTTTATATTAAAGACCTCCTAAACAAATCTAAACCAAAACCACCTGAGCAGCTTTGATACAGAATATAACCTCCCGAAGAAATTACACTTCTCATACACAAGGATCTATGCCTTTCTAAAACAACATCCTATACCTCCCATTACTACCCCAACAACAGCCTGGTTGTTTTACAACTCAAACAATACAAAGAGCAAAAGCATAACACTATTCTACAATCTCATCCAAAAAAAAAAAGTATTCCAAAAAACAAACAGATTATTAAGTGGGAAACCGACTTAAACTCCACATTTACAGAAAGCCAATGGCTATCAGCATTCAAGGAAATATATAAAGCTACGCACTGCGTGAACCACTGGGAAACGTCCCTCAAAATCGTCAATAGATGGCGCTATACCCCCAATTGGCTTGCACAACTATTCCCAAATACACCAAACACATGCTGGAGAGGCTGCAACCATATAGGCAACCTCATTCACACATTCTGGGAGTGTCCAAATCTCATAAGTTTCTGGAACAAAACATTCCAATTAATTTCCTCACTAACAGGGAAAATCACACCCCTCAAACCAGAACTAGCTCTGTTACACATAGGCATTGAAAAATTCCCTACAAACCATAGACAAGTTGTCACCCATATACTACTTGACACTCACACCCTTATCCTACAAAACTGGAAATCCGCCACTACCATCAACATCTCTGACCTAAAGTCAATGGTCAACAGAAATTACCACTTAGAAAGATTATTAGCCATCAACTCCTCCAAGTGCGCAAGCTTTGACTCCAATTGGAAAATATGGTATGACCCTACCGGATCTAATTAAAATGCATCTCAAGATCAAATGCATAATATTGTCACCTACATACCCCAACCACACAGGTCGCTCATATGTATAACCACTTATGTGAAATGTTACTATTCACTGATAAGGTTACTGTTATGGAATATCTCTCTACAACATCTGATTATGTCTACTGTGCATTCTTGTACATCTTTAAAACTTTAATAAAAACTATTAAAAAAAAACAGTAGACAGTTTTTGACAAGCCCATTTATTAAAAATGTCTTCTTCTTCTTTCTTCCTCTGATCTTCCTCCATCTTCTTCCCCACTTCTTGTTCTGGTCTTCTGCTTCTCCTCTGGATAGCATGGCAGCGGCAGCAGCAGCGGAGAAAAAAGAAGAAGAAGACAATGACGATGGGAGGAAAGAAAAAGCAGAGGAAGACTGAAAGAAGAAGCAGAAGAGCAGAACAAGAAGCAGGGAAGAAGATGGAGGAAGATCGGAGGAAGAAAGAAGAAGAAGACATTTTTAATAAAGGACTTGTCAAAAACAATCAACTGTTTTTTTCAATACTACTACACTCCTTTTTTGGTGAATGGGTAGGGGTACAATGTACCCCATACTCATTCACATAGGGGGGTCGGGATCTGGGGGCCCCCTTATTAAAGGGGGCTTCCATATTCCAATAAGCCCCCCGCCCACAAACCCCCATAACCACCGGCAAGGGTTGTGGGGATGAGGACCTCCCCATCAACATGCACCCTCCCCATGTTGAGGGTATGTGACCTGGTATGGTTTGGAGGAGTTTGGCGCTCACTCGTCACCCACCTCCTGCCCTGCCAGGCTGCGTGCTTGGATAAGGGTCTGGTATGGATTTTGAGGTGGCCATGCCATTTTTTAAATTTGATGCAGGGTTCCCCTTAGAATCCATACCAGACCTAAAAGGGCCTGGTACAGACTTTGGGGGGAACGCCCAGGCAAATTTATTTTTTATTTTGGTGTGGAGTTCCTCTTAAAATCCATATCAGACCTGAAGGGCCTGGTACAGACTTTGGGGGGACCCCACTAATTTTTTTTTTACATTTTGGCACGGGGTTCCCCTTAAAATCCATACCAGACCTGAAGGGCCTGGTACGGACTGGGGGGGGCCTCACACAACGTTTTTTCAGGAACCTACTAAGGGGACCCCCCAGGCACGATATTTAAAGGAATATTTCATTTTTATTTTTTCACTTTAATCTATATTAAAATCGCTACTCCTGAAAAAACGATCAATTTAAAAACTTTTTTTGCATTGATACATGTCCCCTAGGGCAGGACCCAGGTCCTCCTACACTTTTTATGGCAATAGCTTGCATATAAGCCTTTACAATTAGCACTTTTGAATTTTCATGTTGGAGTCCCATTGATTTTAATAGGGTTTGTGTGTTCGCACAAACGTATTGCCTCTTCGCAAGTTCTGGTGCGAACCGAACAGGGGGATGTTCGACCCATCCGTATGCAGGAGCCCATGTCTGTCATTTATATTTCTGTTATGAGTTAAAGGTTCACATTTTTCTGCCTTTAACCTTTTACCTGCCAGACACAGCCAGATACAAGACTAATGGCTAAAACTCTGTTTTCACTCAAGCTCTGATCAAATAAAAACCTTTTACAGCTGGTATATTAGTTGTAATCATAGAAGATGCGTCTGTAGTCTGCAGTTTTAAGTGTTTTGCCCTTTCAAGGACTGCCTTTGCCATGTGATAATGGAAGTGATAAGCTTTAGCACTATCCGGATAAATGGTAGTAGGCTGACAGAACAGAATCAGGTGGTGGGCAGACTGAATAGGAAGGACAGATTAGGAATGCTGTACTGTTCTGCCTTATGCATGCACTTTATTTCAGGGACACGCCACTTCATTCCAGGGACGCACAACTTAATTCCAGGGTGACACCACTTCATTCCAGGGACACACCACCTCATTCCAGGAACACACCACTTTGTTTCAGTGACACACAGATAACGTGCGTTTTTTACGTGTTCTTCATGCGACGGTATACAACAAATGTGCCAAAAAAATCACCAGCCACCACTGCATTCACACTATGCCGTGGCGTGAAAAAGAACCACTGCAGCCTCGTAAACTATCGGGATTTTTCCCCTCTATCTCTAGAGAGCTACAGCAAACTGTCTGTGCACCGGCTCCATGCAGCCATACAACAAGGCCCTGATTCATGGCCACGGATCTCCACAAAAGGGGCACAAAACCTGCACTATACCCAGCAGATCCTCCTCTAGCACCTCCTGCCCTGCAACCAAGAGCCAGGTAAATTTGAAGCTACGCAGACACTCACCTGACAGACAACACTGGGAACCTGAGATGGAGATAAGTGGAAGGCAGTATCCAGGATGAAACACCCAAATCCATTGCCACTTTTCCCACATCAGGACAACCCATCTCAGACACCTCATTAAAAGAAATACTCATTTCACTTAGAGCATCAATACTCTCTGACATGGTGTCCTCAGTGAGGCAGTGGCAAGCAGATGTGATAGCAATAGGGGAAATGTTGGACCATGTTGAATCCACCAGAAGGGACTATTCCACATCCTTCAACACTTTGGTGGATGCACATTCTGCCAAAACTGAGGAAATTGTATGGCTAAAAGACAAAATAGCAGACCAAAAGATATGTCCAGAAGCAATAATATTAAGATCAGAGGCATTCCTGAGGCAATATCTGCTCCACAACTATAACAATTTGTCCATGACCTGTTTTCATCCCTAATACCTGCACTGCCAGACCATGAAATCACTGTGGATAGGGTTCATTGTGTGCCAAAACCCTCCTTCCTTGCTGCCTAGTACCTAGAGATGTGTTACTGAGGTGCACTTCTATCATGTTAAACAGCAAATACTGGCCACTTTCAGGATAGCTGAACAGCTTTGAGACCAGTATGCAACACTACAACTACTACCAGACCCATTAAGACACACACACCCCAACATCATAGGAATCTGGCTACCATCACCAAGGCCCTGAGGAACCACCACATCCCACGCAAGTGAAAATATCTGGCCAGTGGAACATAATATCTGGGAGGGAGAAAGGGTGTGATATGGTAGGAGGGAGGGGGGTTCAACCTGAAGGGAAGAGGCACCCAAAGATCAAAGGGAACCTCCAAACACACACAGATACCCATGACTACCCAAGTCCCCCCCTCCTCCTCCTACCTCCATTCCTCCAATACAGCCTTGATCTTCATATATGATTAATCTCAATATTAGAGTTTCATTTAAAGCTTAAGAGCTAATCATTACTTTTTAAAAAGAAAACTGAAAGAAGAGCAAGTTTACCTTGCTACTGTGGCAAAAAAGATTTTTAGCTGCTATTTATTCTAATGTTTATCCTGATAAACTAAGGATTATCTAATAATCCCAATATAAGGTGATGAATCTATATAAGAAAGGCAAGTATGAATAGTATATCCTACTAGGAAACTGATAAAACTCAATATGATGGTGATGTGTAACTTTTTACATACTGTATATACTTGTGTATAAGTCGACCCGTGTATAAGCCAACCCCCTACTTTTGCCCAAAAAATATGGGAAAAGGTATTGACCCACGTATAAGCCTAGGGTGGGAAATGCAGCAGCCAGAACACAGGGACAGGGAGCCAGAACACAGGGATTTTAGCCAGGACACAGGGATATTAGCCAGGACACAGGGATATTAGCCAGGACACAGGGATATTAGCCAGGACACAGGGATATTAGCCAGGCGACAGGGATTTTAGCCAGGACACAGAGACTGTAGCCAGAACACATAAGGGATGACTAAGGTAGTTTCACATTAAACAGAGCTGTGCTGCTTCTAAGAACCATTCTGTGCTTGTAACTGTGACTAATCACATTGGAATGTAGAGAATGCTGAGAGAGAGCTGCAGCTCTTCACTGAGATCAGGAGGTGGACGGGACTGAACAGCTAACATCAGCTTGTCCCGCCCACCTGCCGACATCAAGCTGAAAATCTGACACCTCTCTCAGCATTCTCTACATTCCAATGTAATTAGTCACAGTTACAAGCACAGAACGGCTCTTAGAAGCAGCAAGGCTCTGTTTAATGTGAAACTACTGATCACCCACAGACACTGACTCGGGTATAAGCTGAGGGGGGTCTTTTTCAGCACAAAAAATGTGCTGAAAAACTCGGCTTATACCCGAGTATATACGGTATATTGAAATTATCAAATGTACACATACACACACATATATGTAATAATTACCTTTCATGTGTAATAACACATCATAATTATGAGGTGAAACCACAGATCACCCCACTCAATGTCAGTACGGATAGCATGGAAGGGGGGAAAAAAAGAGAGAGGGGGCCTTTGGGCTGTCTCACACAGGATCTACAATAATGATAAAATTGGGCCTTTGTAAATATGGTCTGAATAAAGTAATAATCAATATTCCATCCACATATTTCACCCATAACATCCAAGACATACCGTACACACGGCGATAGGGATTGCAATCTGCTGAGGTTTAACACAGTTCAAACTTGGTAATATAAAGATTCATTTGTGTCTCAAGACGCTGGCAGGGTCTGTAAGGTAGATAAAGAAACATCCACCAAATGGTATCAGGAATCATCTTAGTTATCTAATGAGATTATAGAAACTCTCATGTAACAAACTATACCTGCAGCTATTTCACCACACCACCGACCAATTAGACCAGTCCCAGACTGTGAAGGAGGAGGAGAGGGGGGGCCCAGAGGCAGCCAGAGCCCTTTATGTGCCGGGGAATCTCCTCAATTGGCCCCAGGTGCGGTCTCCACTGGCTAGAAACCCCATCCAGCCATCTAGTCCTCAACCAAGATGGCCGCCTGCACGCAGGATTTGCGTCACAGGGCATGTCTAGACTAAAGGAGGTGGTCTCCCACGCGCACATCAAGGGATGTTATGCCATATTTTTATGAATCTGTTTTTATTATATTGTTTTGTGTAATGTAAATTAAAAATGGAATATTGTCTTGTTTTAGCAAATCTTGAATAAATGTTATAAGTATAAGTATGCTGTGCCTTAAAAGTCCCATACCTATGCAATAGCACAATTTCAAGGTACTTATATTTACATTATATTATGTTCTAATGTAGCCCTGATTAAGGGGGAGCCCTGATCCCCACCATAACTGTGTGCCCTGATAACTGCCATACCAGTGTCCTAATCACCACCACAATAGTGTCAGCAGAGCAAGTGATCCTTAATTCAGTGATGTCAGAATGTTTTACACCCGCAACAGTGGCCTGATCACCCTCACACCAGTATGAGCAGTACAATTTCACCAGAACCTAAACGCATGTCCAAAACAAGTATACACTAGTGAGAAGGCATTTCAGATTCTGAGCATGACAGATAAGAGTAAAGGGGAATTTTCAGTCTCAGACGCAGATTTTGAATATGAACCCGGGGACAGCACCAGTTCCGTATTTGATTCAGAAGAGCAGAGAGTCCCAACAAAAAGAATGAGGTGTTCTGAAGAGCAGAAGGCAACCACCAGCAGTGCAATGCTTCCCTATTACATGGATAATACCAGCAGTGCAGTTCAACCAAGTGAAAGGCCAAGTACTAGTACACCTTTAAATCCTGTATGGCTACCTTCATATTCAGCAGCATCTACAATCCCACATTTACAGCACAGCCAGGCATTCAGGCAAAATGCCAACATTTTATGGCCATTATTTTTTTTATGTATTTTTCCAAGATAGAGTTGTGGACCAATTCAACCTTTATGCCCAACAATATATCACCCAAAATCCCAGCTCTGTTTATGCTCGTCCATTTGAGTGGAAACCCTTCACAATATAAAAATTTAAAGTGTTTCTTGGCCTTGCACTAAACAAAAAAATGTACTGTGGGCCACAAACCCCATCCACCATGTCCAGGAACCACTGTAAAATAATTAATCAATTTCCACAATTGAACGATAATTCCCTGTGCCCTCCCTGAAATTACCCCGAATATGAGAAGCTGTACAAAATTCGGCCACTGATAAATTCATGTAACTAAACATTTTCTGAAATGTATTCTGAAAAACACATCTGTGTCCATTTTACCAGCAGGCTGGGCATAAAAAAATACATCTCAAGTAAGCGGGCCAGATACGGGGTGAAGATAAAACTCTACAAAAGGGCCATAGAGGATTTGTATAAGTTCTGGGTTTATGAAGGAAATGACAGCCAGCTGGAGCCCCCTGATTTCTCAACCTATATGAGGAGTAGTGGAACAATTGTGTGGGACCTTGTATCACCACTATTCCATCAGGAGTACCAGCTCTATGTGGATAATTTTTACACAAGCCTGCCCCTTTTCCGCCACCTTTACATCCAAAGAACTGTAGCCTATGGTACAGTTTGACCCAATTGGAGTGGATTCCCACAACAACCGGTCACAACCACGCTGAAAAGGGGGGAGTCAGCCAGTTTGCAAAATGAAGAGATTTTAGCCCAGAAGTGGAAAGACAAGCAGGATGTGTATGTCCTTTCCTCCATCTACAACATCACCTCAGTGGAAATCCTAGGAACACACGGTTCCATCCAAAAACAGTGCATACATGACTACAACCTGTTCATGGAAGGTTTTGATTATTATGATCAAATGTTACAGTCCAACTTAGCCACAGGAAGATCAATCCATTAGTACCAGAAAGTATCCTAGACGTGACACACAATACTATTGTCTCCAATGTCCCTCCCAGCCTGGCCTCTGTATAGGAGAGTGCTTCCATATCTTCCATAAATCACTATGCTATTAGTGAAGTATCAGGAAGATATTTCTCCAGTGTCCACTATCTGCCATTTTCATGTATGACCATGCCTTTGCCTGCTGCCTGAACTGACCCTGGCCTGTTAATAGTGTTGAGCGAACCCGGACTATAACGTTCGGGTCCGTACCGAACTTTCGGGTGTCCGTGGCACGGACCCGGACCCGGACATTTCAAAAATCGTTCGGGTTCGGTCCGGGGTTCTGCTAATTTACTCCACGTGTTGAGAAGCTGCAGGGCAGCCAATCAACAAGTGTTTCACTGGTTTGCCCTTAGAAGCCATCGCAGCCATGCCTACTAATGGCATGGCTGTGATTGGCCAGTGCATCATGTGACCCAGCCTCTTTATAAGCTGGAGTCACAGTGCTGCAGTCACATGCTCCTTGGGTTAGTGTAGGGAAAGGTAGCTGACTGCGTGAGGGAGAGATTTGAGACATTTTAAGACCTGATCCTGCATCCTGAGATAGATTACTTTACTACTGCTGTCTGTGCTGTTGCTCTGAGGACAGATAGCAGAAATTAGAGATTTCACATACCGCTGCTTTGAGTTGCAGATCAAACTCTGCTTAAAACAACGATCGTACGATCGTGCTCAACGATCAGATTGTTGGGGGAATTTGAGATTTCAAATACCGCTGCTTTGAGTTGCAGATCAAACTCT
>BLSH010146803.1:107027-117960 GCA_018402905.1 Glandirana rugosa
GGAGCAAAGAATTTTCATCTGTCAGACTCCATACATCATTTTCTGTAACACCCATTTAAAACCGTTTTAAGATACCTTTCACTAATTTTATTTGTTTTATAAAAAAAAAGGTGTTTTAACAGTAAAATTGTTCAATAAAGAGTACGTGTAGTATCCGTATGAATGTTAATCTCAACTCGCTTGGGCCTGACATTTCAAGCCCAGGCATGGCTTGAAAACCCACAGGCCCTGGGCCTGGGCTTGGGCCTGAAAAGTTTTTTTCAGGCCCAAGCCCAAGCCCCAAGACCATAAAATAAGGTGCACAACTTTTCGACGGTTCCCGTCGGTTATAGGCATGGCTGTGATGGCTTCTAGGGAAAACCAGTGAAACACTTGTTGATTGGCTGCCCTTGGCAGCTTTTCAACACGTGGAATAAAATACCAGAACCCCGAACCCGAACCCGGACTTTTTTTGAAAAGTCCGGGTTCGGGTCCGGGTCCCGGACACCCAAAAGTTCGGTACGGACCCGAACTTTACAGTCCGGGTTCGCTCAACTCTAATTGTAAGTATGCCTATGATGTGCATGAGAAATAACTTGTTAAAATGACAATTTTGTGGAAAAAAAAATATTTTGTTTATTTTAATCACTTTCCATAGAATTTTGCCAAAATTTACCCACAATGTCTTTTACTACATACCTCAGACTGTCTACTTTTAAGAAACGAGGTAGTAAGTACATCAGGATCGATCAATCTTCATATATAAATACCATAGTTAATAGACTGATTTGGGTGATTTTTACCAAAGAAATGTAGCAGAATGTTGGCCTAAATTTATGAAAAAAGATTATTTATTTGCAAAATGTTATGCCAAAAACTAAGAAAAATATATTTTTTTGCTTATATAGCAAAGTATAAGAAACACTGTGGTAATTAACCACTTCAATACCGGGTATCCCCCCCCCCCCCGCGCGCTAAATAATTGAAAAAAGACTGACATTTTTTAAAACGAACATGTTTTTCTTTGTTTCTGTTATACAATTTTGCAAATAAATAATTGTTCTTCATAAATTTGGCCCAAAATGTATTCTACTACATTTCTTTGGTAAAAATAATCCAAATCAGTGTATATTATTTAGTCTGTGTGAAAGTTATAGAGTCCACAAACTATGGTATATATCTGAAATTTCATCAATCCTGATATTCTGACAGAACTCATTTCTTGAGGCCCTAAAATGCGAGGACAGTAAAAATATCCCCAAATGACCCCTTTTTGGAAAGTAGATAGTAGTAGTTCAAGGTATTTAGTAAGAGACATGGCAGGTTTTTAAAGTTGTCATTTTTTTGTCATAATTATTTGGAAATTGAAGAAATTAACAAGATTTTTTTTACATACTGTCATGAGTGCAGTACAGCGTCATCATACAACTGGTGTGGCAGTGATCAGGGACAGTGACTGGTGACAGTACAAAAAAAAAAGTTATACATTTTTAAAATTTTCGTATTACATTTTTTTTACAATTTTTTTTTTAACACACTGTGACCAGAGCAATAAAATGTTACTATAGTAACATTGCACTGCTCTGGGGAAGTGATCAGGATTTTTTTTTTTAGACATTATGCTTGCTGATAGCAGTGTATTACATTGCTATAAGCAAGCATTTTACTTAATGAAGCAGAATCATTATTCAGTCTGTTTTGTTGTGATTAGCTGTGATTGGTCAAAGTGGATCGCATGGTATGGATGGACTGTTATTAGCCCTGTCTGTACCATGTGATCAAATTGATCAATCACAGCTAGCAATGCATTTGTACACATTGGATTGCTTGAAAGGAAGCCATCCATTGTGTACAACTGTAATGTGACCTGCTGTGACTCATCGCGGCGGTCACATGGTACCGGCAGCAGGCCGGTACTCTGATCGGTTATTGGCTGTGTCCCGCCACGCAATCGGTACATCCTGACAGAATGTCAGGATGGGAAAGCACCCTGCTATTGCAATCTGCTACTGGCTGGCTGGGAACTGGTTAAATGCCACCAAAAGAAAGCTCTATCTGTCTAAAAAATTAAGATAAAAAATGAAGTTGGGAACAGTGCTGCATGACTGTATAATTCAAAGTGTGACAGCGCCGAAAGCTGAAAATTGGCCTGGGCCAATGGTGGTTAAATATATAGAAATACAAAGCAACTTTGCAAATATAACCTCTTACCTCTGCCTTTTCTTTCTCTGTGAGAAGCACAGAGAACAGGAAAGGCATCTGATCCACCTCTTTATTTGAATAGGGTTGGTTTATTAAAGACAAATAATCTTTTCACATTGCAAGGGAATTTTCACTTAGCTCAGTAAAAATTGTGAAAAATTACTTTGCAAGGAAACCTAACTATTCCAGCACAGACCCACCACATGACAAGGCAAAATGTCTTGTCTCCCTCTCTGTCCAGTTCACACCACCACGTTGCAGTGGTGTGTAAGTGGTGTGCACTGAAAAAAAAGTACTGCATACAGTACTTTTTTCATTGCAATGAAGTGCGGGGCAATTAATTGTCTCACACCATGTGGCCGGCAATTGAAGTTTATTAAATGTCTGTGTGACATCTCAATAAAGTTCGTTTTTTTTAAAAAGGAAACAGTATGATGCGCCAAGAACAGCACTGCACACCAGCTGCTGCTGTTGCAATGCAGAACAGGGTGTACATGTCCTTACTGTAGCTAAAATCACACAGCAGCTTTCTGCCAGTAGCAGTTTGTGATCTTTAGGGATTATGTGATTGCAATGCAGAATAGAATCAGCATTGCTGTGGTGGGAAAAGAAAATTGTACAATCCAAGTCTTTACTGATTTCACATCAGTTACCTATCAATCTTAGTGAAATTTACAGTTCCAATTCCATCTCTACTGTCATTGCAAGTGTTATCTTATCGGTGACTTTAGCTCAGTCAATATGCAGGCTTCAGAATGCTAAAAGATTTTTCAGGATCAGCAGTGCCTGGTTTTGAGATGCATTGTACTCATTATTGTAGAGAATGGACAAGAGGAGGCACAATCTGACAATGCACAATCTTTTATCAAGTATTAACAACATGTTTAGTCCTCTCTTCGCTTCCTCAGGTTACACAAGGCACAGTTTTCATGTGTTGAAATGTTTTTTGTTCTTTATTTCAATAAATTGTCACAAATAAAAGGTGCCTGAAAAATATGCTATTAGCTGTAGCACTATGTCATTCTTGGGGTTGTTAGCTATAAAAGTTGAAAGGAAAATGAAAGCAATTGAATCTTACATTAAAACTTTTTTTTACAAGATAATAGGATGACAGACTGAGAAATGCAGGCTGTTTGTGTGTCTTACATTCAGACTAACACTGGAATGGCACCACTTATTGGAAGCAAGCTCTACACATATAGCTATTGATTTTCTGTTCAGATCAAGGCAATGGTAATTTTTCTTCATTGGTATCACATTTTAAATACTACAGTGACTGACTACTGTTACTCAGGTTTGAGGCAACCTAATAGCACAGCGCTATTCTTGTAGCCAAGCCCTATTGAGAAATTCAAGAATGAAATAAAAAACATGATTCCTGTCAAATGGAATTTATTCTTGCAAAATCCAATTTTGTTAGCGTTTGTGTACATTTTATCTCTGCTCTCTAGCAGAATGTTGTTCCATGTTAGCCATAGATTCATGCAGAAAGTTCATAGTTACTCTTTATTGGTGAACAATTCATTAAAGATGAGAGCTTTCAAAACATCTTAGATTTCCTTATCATAAATAAATGCTGCATTAAAAAAGTTAACCTGTTTTAAAGGCTTTTAACTTGAATAACATTAGGTTAGCCAATAAGAGGCAACTCCTTCTAATAAACAGTAGTCTTCAAACTTTTTTGTGTAGGTAAAGAGTTAGCCAGATGCTCCAGTAGCCTCCATGTATACATGACATGGTGTCATTGTTTCTGTGTAAAATACCTTTCTTATGCATCAATACATTTTACCCAAATAGTTGTAGCTATTGCTAAAGGCAGAACATACTGTAAGAGAAAAAAGCCCAATTTACCTTTCCAAAAAAGTTACTCCCAGGGCCTGCTTTACCAGGCGCAGGAGCATTGTCTTCTCTATCCTTCTCTATTTTATGATTTTGTTACAAAGTATGAAAATCCCATGGTTTCCTGATATCTCAATGAAAATTATTGCAGAAGACAGGACATCTACACTCCTGGATTTCCAAAAATTATGAAGGAGTCTAAATACAATTTTATCAGTTTACTAATAAATGGCAACATTTCATGTAATTCCTGACATTTAAAAAGCAAGTGTACAGATGTCACTCGGTGACATGCTCGGTTAGATGTCATTGTCTCTAACCTTAATCCTGAAACCGAATCTTAGGGGTCTATTTATAAAACAAAAATCACAGTGTGAATATTTAAGCATTCACACAAAACTCACAAATAATATCGGAAATGTTTGCAATATGTGTGCAATGTCAGTTGTAGGAGTACAATGTAGTGTGAATGTAATAGCCTTAAGAACATTTGTCAAGAAGAGTTGAAGAACATTAAACAAATATTGAAAAGAGCACAATACTATAGGCTATAAAAGCGTGAACCTGTTGCTGCAAAGATGAAAGACCTTGAGAGAATGCATTCAAGGAGAAACACTCTACACATGGTCAGCTGGAGTAGACACCAACTTAAAAACATTTATTAATAATAATAATAATAATAATAATAAAAACATTATTAACAAAATAATACTGTCTTATTAGGATAGCACCTTACAAATAATGAAGCATTGTCTCTCCTTATCTCTCAAATAGCATTAAATGCAGTATCTTCATTAGATCTTACTAGATGCCTGAATTGTGTAGCAAGCCCCTGTCTCCTTGGATTGTGTGTTTGCTGTTTAAGGGGCCTGGTGCCATGCTGTGTTGCATAGAATAGTGAGTGAAGTTGTAATTAGTCCAGTTTACCAGTTCACTATTACAATGGACAAATCAAATATTTTCTTGACAGAGCAAATAAGGGGGCCTGACTCACTGGTGATTTGTTGGAGCAAACCCCCTTTGTGTTCACTGTCAGGTTCACCATAAGGTTGCCAATTTATCCCTGTAATTATTGATATATATTGATCTATGTTATGCAGGTTCCACAGTTAATTACAGTAGGGTCAATAATTGCAGTGCCTGCATTTATTTAACTACAGAAACTGTGTAATTCTTATATATGAGTAATTACAGGGATGAACTAGCATCTCTGATTCAACAAACCATGTGCAGCACCATAAACTTAAAAAGGCTCACTATAGCTGTTATCCAGATTGCCTTTTTATTTACATTTTCTTCAACATTCTATTTTCCTTTTCCTGGTCCAGAGCTTTTCCTTGCTTGCAGACTTTAGTATTATTGTTCTACTAATGAAAATATGGCTGTTAATGGTTCCACATTAATACAAGACTAGCCATGCATGAGCATCTTGCCTTTTGACTTGCTCCTACAAGCCTCTGCTTTGTACTTCAACTGGTCAGGCTACTTTCTTTATTTGAAGCAAACTTGTAATTTGAGACCTTTTAAAGTCCTGCTTAATGCCTACAGCACATACACCAGCTGCCTTCTGTTGCCTATGTGATGACCTGTAAAAGTATCTTCTCTGCCCCCCTAATACTACAGTAGTTTCACACACTTGCTAAGGGCTTGATTTCTCTGATTTTGGGGTTAAGCACCAACCACCTATTCCACCCTGTCCAAATTATAGTGGGTAGCAAAAGTTGTGGGTACTTAGCTCCAAAGTTAAGAAAGTTAAGCCCTTATTAATGTTCCCATTAGAACGATTCTTTCCCTAAAGGCACACTGGGAACAAAGGGTCAAATATTAGAGACTGTTCTCACCAACAAGAGCAGTAGAATGCACCCTGTATTCTGCCTTTGACAACTAAAAGTAATCAGGAACAACAATTCTTCTTTCTTGTGTCAATACAATTGAAATGGTGGATCATGTGGATTCACTTGAAATATAAATTTGCCCAAATTAATTTCTTCAACCTTTTGTCCTGAAGCTATTTGTCATGACCTTCTCAGAGCAGGCACTGTCAAAGTGAGTCATAGAAAGATGTTCAATGTATAGGCATGTATATAAATTGGATATCCAATTTATTATTAAGAGCTAGTATAATACATATATTACAGATATGTTTAAGTGTGAGTCATTTTGATTGCATAAATCATTTGAATTTTGATACAGCAATTCCTATTTGGCAATTACACTCTGTTATGATGGGACTTTTACCCTAGGCTTTCAAATAGTCCAAAGAAGATATATATTCAGCTCAAAAATGGCAAACGTTTCAAGTTAAGGCAATCAAGGGAACAATTCTACCTCCATCACAAAAAATATTTAATAAGAACATTACAAACAAAATCCAGGACCTTGTGCTAGAGCTTGGCAGAGTCATTGTTCACGTAAATGAAAATACGCTTGTGTCTTTAAATCGTATGTATTTGACTGTAACTATGTTTTTACTGTGTAGGATAATTGTTCCAAAAATAATGTATTACATAACTATAGTTTTTTCTATTTTTTCTTTTCATGTAAGGATTTTGCTTTAATTACTTATTGTAGCTTGGGGAGAGCCTGGGTATTGTCATTTTAATGAGCTGTAATTTAAACATTTGCTGTTTTATGCTAACTGAACATTTCAGTGTTCAGTAAATGCTTCTCTAAAACATTCTGTATTCTGTATTAAAGGAACCTATGTTTTTGAAGTACCCATTGTAATAGGAGGGATTTATTAATACATGTAGCAGCATGGCACCTGCTCTAATGCTATGCTGATAGATAAGTAGTTAGATAGATCGATAGATAGATCGATAGATAGATAGATAGATAGATAGATAGATAGATAGATAGATAGATAGATAGATAGATAGATAGATAGATAGATAGATAGATAGATAGATAGTCATATATCTAAAAATTGTCAAACATCTAATCTTGTGTAAAAACATATATTTTGTATTTCCTTTGCACCTGATTGCATGTGCCAAGTAAGCATTGGTTCACCTGACCTTCTGCCGCTGTGAATGAAAAGTGAAGCATCCTGAGATATGTGACGTATATATTGCAGGAGGCTTCAGAGCAGTTTGAAGGTTGACTTGATAAAGGAATAGAGGCTCTTCAATTTGCAAAGTGAATATTAGTAAATAAGTTGAACCTGTGTTCACTTCAGAAACTGAATCTAATTGATATAATTTTCCTTGTTTGCTAGCATTCACTATGCTAGGTAAGAGCCTCTAATCCTATAGAATTTTGACCGATGTGAATGTACAATATATATGTAAAGTGCTGCGTAAATTAACAGCGCTATATAAGTACCTGAAATAAATAATAATAAATACATTTTAACCCCAATAAGTCAAAGTGAAACTGATAGTTGGCTGCTTTTGCTGTGTTGTCTCTTTAGATAACCCACAGTTCACTGGAAATTCTTTGGTCATGTATTAAATATTTACTTGTAAAACAAACACTGGATACATATTGTATAGCTGCACTTAAATAAAATACAGATATAAAACATCAGTTTAAAAACTTACAAGCTTAAAAAAATGAACAAAAACATTAACATTTTTTATTAACAAGCATGTATACCTAACAAAATGGCCTTTGAGTGAATATTAAATATCTTTGTTTAAAATATTTTTCTCAAACTGTTATTGGGAACAGTGAATGATACTACAGCTATATTAAAGGTTTAATGGCCTTTAAAGTCCAACCATTTTATGTCAACACAGTATACATTTTCCAGCGCAAAAGAGGTCTAATTTCTGGTAAATACTGTCATTTCTTAAAAGGGCTGGCTTGTAATAGAGAATAAGCCTGCCACTTCCAAGTATTGTTTTAAATCTTTTTAAATGGATATGCAGCAAACAGGGTTACAAAATGTTGTAGGAATCTTAATAAGAGAGCTGACAGGAAAAAGATGAAAGAGAAGTAGTGTTTACTCGACTAGCAGTGTTGTCTGTGTAATTAACTTGGAAATACTTCAAAGCATGATGATATTCCACAGGCTCTCTTTTTGTAAACTAAGCCAAATGAACAAAATATTCTCCTCACCAAACAAAATATGTCAAAAAAATAAAAGTTAATTAAGTACATTTGTGTGAAAATCTGATGTAGATGTACACAATAATAGGAGTATAATATTAAATATGTGTAAGTTGAATGAATCCCTTAAATAAGCATGGCCATGGAGTAGTAATAGTAATGTAAATGCAAAAGGAATGAATAAAGAATACACTATTTCTGAAAAACCCTAACCTTGGTTTAAATTATCCTATTCATTTAATATATGTACAGTTGTGCTCATAAGTTTACATACTCTGGCAGAATTTATGATATTTTTGGCCATTTTTCAGAGAATATGAATGATAACACAAAAACATTTCTTTTACTCATGGTTAGGCCTAATGCAAACGGGATGCTTTTTCAACCTCCCCTGAACAACTTTTTTGACAGCTAGAAACCGAAGCTTAAAGCGGCACTTTAGCCACGTTTTACGTGCCGCATTTAGCCGCGTTTTGCTGGAGTTTTTTTTAAATGACAAGCGCCTCAAAACGAAACACTGATAAATGCAAGTTAGGCGTTTAGGTGCGTTTACAAGCTGTTACAGGCATTTGGCATTTCAAATGCCTCTGAACTTCCGTCTGAACGCATTTTTTTGCTTTCCAAAAAAGCCTCTAAACTCAACTGCCTAGAAATGACTATAAAACCTGTGTACATGCACTGATAATATAACATAGAGGAGAGTTCAGGGGCAGCTGAAAAAAATGCCCAACTGCTCTTAAACGTCTGTTTACCAGCAGCAATGTACATGATACCTTAGTGTTTGGCTGAGGCCATTTATTATCAATCATTTGCGTTTACTCTTTTTAAATCATAACGACAATAGAAACTATCCAAATGATCCTGATCAAAAGTTTACATACACTGGTGATTTTGGCCTGATAAAATGCACACAAGTTGACACAAAGGGATTTGAATGGCTATTAAAGGTAACCATCCTCACCTGTGATCTGTTTTCTTGTAATTAGTGTGTGCGTATAAAAGGTCAATGAGTTTATGGACTCCTGACAGACCCTTGCATCTTTCATCCAGTGCTGTACTGACGTTTCTGGATCCTGAGTCATGGGGAAAGCAAAAGAATTGTCAAAGGATATACGGGAAAAGGTAGTTGAACTCTATAAAACAGGAAAGGTATACAAAAAGATATCCAAGTAATTGAGAATGCCAATCAGCAGTGTTCAAACTCTAATCAAGAAGTGGTTAAAACCAAACCACGTTCAGGTAGACCAACTAGAATTTCAGCCACAACTGCCAGGAAAAGTGTTTGGGATGCAAAGAAAAACCCACAAAGAACTTCATGTGAAATACAGGACTCTCTGAAAACATGTGGTGTGGCTGCTTCAAGCTGCACAATAAGGAGGCACTTGAAGAAAGATGGCCTGCATGGTCAAGTCACCAGAAGAAAGCCATTACTATGCAAATGCCACAAAGTATCCTACTGACAATATACCAAACAGCACAGAGACAAGCCTCCAACCTTCTGGCACAAAGTCATTTGGAGTGATGAGACCAAAATTGAGCTTTTTGGCCACAACCATAAATGCTACATTTGGAGAGGAGTCAACAAGGCCTATGATGAAAGGTACACCATTCCTACTGTGAAACACAGAGGTGGATCGCTGACGTTTTGGGGATGTGTAAGCTACGAAGGCAAGAGAAATTTGGTAAAAATTGATGGCAAGATGAATGCAGTATGTTATCAAAAAAAAACTGGAGGAACATTTGCATTCATCAGCCAGGAAGCTGCGCATGGGACATATTTGGACATTCCAACATGACAATGATCCAAAACACAAGGCCAAGACGACCTGTCATTGGCTACAGCAGAATAAAGTGAAGGTTCTGGAGTGGTCATCTCAGTCTCCTGACCTCAATATCATTGAGCCCCTCTGGGGAGATCTCAAACGCGCAGATCATGCAAGACAGCCCAAGAATTTCCAGGAACTGGAGGTTTTTTGAAAAGAGGAATGGGAAACTTTACAATCTGAGAAGATAAAGAGCCTCATCCACAAATACCACAAAAGACTTCAAGCTATCATTGATGTTAAAGGGTGCAATACACGGTATTAAGAACTGGGGTATGTAAACTTTTGATCAGGGTCATTTGGGTAGTTTCTGTTGTCATTATGATTTTAAAAAAGTAAACACAGTTGATTGATAATAAATGACTTCTGCCAAACACTAACCATGAGTGAAAGAAATGTTTCTGTGTTCTCATTCATATTATCTGAAAAGTGGCCAAGAAATCATAAATTCTGCCAGGGTATGTAAACTTATGAGCACAACTGTATATATATATATATATATATATATATATATATATATATATACACAGTATCTCACAAAAGTGAGTATACCTCTCACATTTTTGTAAATAATGTATTATTTATTTTCATGTGACAACACTGAAGAAATGACAATTTGCTACAATGTAAAGTAGTGAGTGTACAGCTTGTATAACAGTGTATATTTGCTGTCCCCTCAAAATAACTCAACACACAGCCTTTAATGTCTAAACCACTGGCAACAAAAGTGAGCACACCCCTAAATGAAAATGTCCAAATTGGGCCCAAAGTGTCAATATTTTGAGTGGCCACCATTATTTTCCAGTGCTGCCTCAACCCTCTTGGGCATGGAGTTCACCAGAGCTTCACAAGTTGCCACTGGAGTCCTATTCCACTCCTCCATGATGACATCACAGAGCTGGTGGACATTAAGGACCTTGTGCCCCTCCCTCTTTCCATTTGAGGATGCCCCACAGATGCTCAATAGTGTTTAGGTCTGGAGACATGCTTGGCCAGTACATCACCTTTACCCTCAGCTTCTTTAGAAAGGCAGTGGT
>BLSH010146847.1:44013-59694 GCA_018402905.1 Glandirana rugosa
TTCTTTTTTTTTTTAGCCCCTCATGACCCCCCTCTCCCCTCCCCGCCCCCCACATCCTACCTACCCCCCACAGACCTAACTTTCCCCCATACGGCTTTTGATACTTAATTATTGCATTTGATTGTATCTCTCTTTGCTAACATCCGACAACCCCTGCAACACAGGAAAGATGCGATTTGATAATATTGATATTGTAACGATACAACACCCTTATTATATTGTTTGCGTACAACCCCTCAATCAAATGTTCGAACTGTTCAGTTGTGATCTTTCAGCGCTATAACTATTGTAATGGTTTGATTGACATGTGTTTTCCAGATTGACTCATTTGTCACTCAAGTGTGAGATATTGTAACCCTGCTTTATGTTTCAATAAAAGCTTATGGAACAAAAAAAGAAAATCACAAGACTAAATGACTATAGACCTGTTGCCCTGATGTCATTAATCAGGAAGTCCTTTGAGAGACTAATGTTGAAGGACATCACAGGCCCTCTGCTGGACCCCCTGCAGTTTGAGCAACTGTGCCTGCCAGTCAAGCAAAGGATGTACTTCCTATGTCTGCTCAGGAAGTACAACCTGCCTCAAGATCTACTCATTTATGTTTACACTGCAGTAATCTGCACTTCCACCATATTTGGATAGGAAAGTACTACAGCAGACATTTAGAAAAAAATCATTGGTGCAGACCTGCTCCAACAGTTGAAGTAACAGTAAGCCTCACCAACACCATTTAGTCCCTGCTACTCATTCATACGGTTGAAGAGAAAACAGCAGGATCATTTTGTAGGTTGTGGCTGCATAGTGATGGGCACATTTGCCAGGGTTTAATTCAAAAGGGTTCTATTGACAATAAAAGGGGACAGAGAGCTAAATACTGCTATGGGGGACATTTAACAAAGCAAAACATAAAAAATAAAGTACCATTCAATGGGAAGAAGGTCCTTTTACTGCGGCTTCAAGGGACATGGAAAAAATACCAATCCTTAAACTCCATGCTTGGGGTAGGCCTTTATGCTGTATGTGGTATTACAGACCAGTACAATTTTTTTAATGGACTTCATATTCTGGTGACACATTGTCAGAGAGTCTTACACTCATATGCCACAAATCTTTGTCTCCTCGCATCCTTCTACTCAGTCTCTCTCACTTATTATTTGAGTGTCAGTTGCTGGGCATTAGACCCTGCTTTGGCAGAAACACCCCTTCTATTTCTGTTGGCTGGTGGTGGCACTCCCCTTGGGCTGCATCCCCTTGGGTTATAAGTCTAACTACTCTGGCATAGCACTCTTTTATGTTTCAGAATTATGCTCATTATCTGCCACCTGTCCTGACCTTTGCCTATTTCTAAAATATCCAAATTGTAGATTTTAAATATGGTTTTGGTAGCAATTCACCAGCAACCGGGCGGTACTTGTACAGGCAGCAAAATATAGAATGGGAAAACAGGTTTTATAATGAAATTAACAGTATTTCAACTGACAGACAATAGTCACAGATTTTTTTTAATAGATGGACACTATGTAAGCGATGACCGGAAGAAGGGGCAAGACCCAGAAACATGTAGTCCTTGTCCGAGTTGCCAGCTTCAGCTTCTGACCACCACGACCACCAGACTACTGTTAGCTTCCCAGCCAGGATTTTTGCCCATAGTTCCTGGCCTCCCACCTCCACATCCACCAGGAATTGATATCACTTCAGGACGACAGCCACGGCTCCGGTTGGCATCTTCCTCTGCTCCTCCGGGCATCTGACATCCACTGCCCCACAACCAGACCCCACACTGGGCTTTACATCAGCGAGCAGCTATCCATCATCAGCCCTACGGCATGCGGCCGATCCTGTGTGACATCTAGGCAGCCCCAGCCTCCAGGTCTGTTTTCTCAGAAGCAGTGCACTATCTGGGATTCCTGTCACTGCTATTTGGACCGTCATCCTTTGCTATCCTATCCCTATGAATGTAAGTTTTTATCATTGTTTTAAACTTTTGGAATAAACTTCCTTCATTCACACTGAGGATTGGTTTCGATCTCTGGGGTGAGCGCTCCCCCTCCCCCCCCAAAGTGTTTGACAGTATGTAAGCGGCATGGTTAGGCAGTAAATAAAGAGAAAGCAGCAAGGCAGACTTTATTTTGAAATACAAATGAGAGTGTGCTATCTGGTAGACAATAGCCACAAATATTTCATAATGGTTGGGAATTATGTAAGAAATTTAGAGAGAAGAGAAGAGTCAGATTTTATTATTCTTAAAATACATTTTTATTATCTGAGTGTATCATTTTAGAAACAATAGCTAAAAATATTTTTGATTTGCAGGATAGAAGTGGTTAAAACACAAAGAATGCATTGCACACTTTGAGGCATAAAACAAGATTTACCTGGCAACAAACAAATTTGTGGCTGATGTGAAGCTGTGGAAACATTTTGTGCCATCTTACAGTGCCTGAGCACTGGATGAGGTTGCAAATTTTGATACACAATGTGGGATTTACCCTGCAACAAACTGAATTTTTTCAGCTGAGGCTGAGCCTTAGAAACATTGCATGGCATCTTTATGCTGCCTGAGCTATGGAATAGGCCTCAAACTATTAGATACAATGCGGGATTTACCCTGTAACAAACAGAAAATTTTCGGCTGAGGTTGAGCTGCAGAAACATTGTATGGCATCTTTATGCTGCCTAAACTCTGGGATCCGCCTCAAACTACAGTGCTGGATTTACCCTGCAGGAAACATTAGAAATTAGGAACATTAGAAAATTTGCAGCTGAGGTGAAGCTGTGAAAACATTGTGTGCCATCTTTCAGTGCCTGAGTATAGGAACAGGCTGCAAGGTTTGGGACACAAGGCAGGATTTGTCCCACACCAAACATTAGAAACGTTACTGCAGAAGTCTAGCTGCAGCAACATTGTGTGGAATCTTTAAAGTGCCTGAGCTCTGGAATAGGCCTCAAACTAAGACACAACGCAGGATTTACCCTTCAGCAAATATGAGTAATTTTGCAGCTGATGTGAAGTTGTAGAAACACTGTGTGCGATATTTCAGTGCCTGAGTACTGGAACAGGCTGCAAAGTTTGGGACACAAGGCAGGATTTACCCAGCAGCAAATAGGTCTAGCCATAGTAACATTATGTGACATCTTTATAGAGCCTGAGCTCCAGAATGTGCTCTGAAAAAGCAATCACTGTCATGGAACAGGTAGATTTGCCACTCCATTGGATTTGATTTGAGTCTTACTCGAAGCAACATTATGAGACCATGCAGGGACCCTTCCTAAGACATATGATCATACAAGAATAAAGAGCTTTGCCCTTTCATACAAGTTTGTTGTTGTGCTGGTGACATATTTCATCCGTGTACATTGTGACCAGTCTGGAGTCATTGCAGCACACTTTTAATGATATGGTCAATTCCAGTATGGTGTGCAAGCATAATATACCACATGATTTGGGTTAGAGGCACACTTAGCCCATTTGTGAATTTCCCTACTTCTGTAAAGTAAGTTGACGGGATCCTCTGTAACATAATTAACAATTTTTGGTCATTTACCATATTATATTTACTGTACATTAAGGTAGGGCCTTTGGGCCTTTAGCAATGGGAGTAAAGCAGTCACACATTGTGTGTCCTCATGACTGAGGATTATTTAAATCACTGAACACTGTAATCAATGATAGATTTGCATCATTGGATGAAAAAATTGGCGATAGATTTACATAGGGGGACACAACATTATTGCTTGTATTTGTGTTTTATTTTAATTAAATACCTTGTTTCATTGTATGTCAGGGATGCTAATGTAACCTCTGTGCTCATTTCTATAGGAAAGTCTAGATACCTGGGACTTCCCATAGTTTTCACTGGGGGGTTGTGCAAAGTTTTGGGTTTGGAGAATGCTCGCTGGGTTAACCAAGCCTAGCTCAGACTGAACCTGCATAGATTAATTCATCCCTAGCCTCTGCATAACAAAACCGATTGATGTGCTAAAACAGCACACTGGCTGCAATTAGAGCCAAAAACTCTAGTACATACTGTGCAAGGTTGGGCAAGTGGTCCAGCTTGAACACCCAGTAGCCCATCGGCCTAAGGTTCTCAGAAACGGCCAATGATCAAGTGATACCTGTGATTGCTGTCTGTAGCTGGGCCTGGTCACTATGGTTTAAATAAAAAGTGAATAGCAGTGTTGAGGCAGCAGCCACCACCATTACTTCTCTTTTCGAGATTAGATTATTGGAGGCACATTGGTCATCATAGATGATCCTGGCACCATAAGGATCTGTGCAAAGAAGTTCTTAAGCACTATCTGCTCAAAGTGCTGTGTTTTGGGCTCCCTTGGGAATGGTGACAGGGGATCAACCTTTTTACCCTTGTATTAGGGATCTAAAAGGGTGGCCTCCCCATAGTGGTCCCTTTTCTTTGACAACACAAATACTTGGGTTCTTTTTGAGCATAAAAGATCCTATTTATCGCATATTGCTTGCAATAGTGGATCCTGAGTATTTGATGCTGCTGAGAACAACACTGTATTCAACTATCTCTCCCACATACAGTTGAATACTGTTGAAACATCCCCCTTGAAGCTTGTGCCATTTACTCTTGCTCATCCCCGCCAACACTCCAGTCCTCCTCATTCTCCTCGTATTCCTTCTCAGCCTCCTGTCTGCCTCTGCCTGACAGGGATGGAGGTAGAGAGCAAATGTTTCCCATGGCCATGGAACAGCAGTAAGTTCTCCTCTTCCTCATATTGCTGTGCTTCCAGTGCCTGGACTATGATACCCCACAGTGTGTGCTCCAGGAGGAACACAAAAGGCATTGTGTTTTAGCCACTTGCTGCCAAGTCTATATATACACTTGGCTTCATAATATATATATTATAGGGCAGAGCTACGTGCTGATGTCACCACGCCTACACCCGAACGGACGGGCAATTGTTTGAGCGCTGTTTGCCGGATTTTAACATTTTCACTGCGCATTTTACCTATATCTATATGAGTACCTGTCTTTATTTTATAATAAAAATTGTTTGTGCGATATCACACTATTTGGCACTCTTTTCACATGGTATGTGTTGCGGGAGAGGACGGTTACCTAATTATATCTGGTTGAATTCCATCCTGGAAGAGAGCCCCAGAGGGAAAGAGTGAACCTTCCATATATCCTACAGCGGATTATAGCTGTCTGCCCATATGACTTACTAGGGATAGTGAGTCATATTGCTCTGGTAAGAGTATTTATTTATTAACCCCACAAGGTGTGCATGCCCCTTGGTGATGGTGAAGTTACAAAGACAAACTATGGATGTTCACTTAAGGGAGATCACCTATATGCATCTGTAGCAAGAACTGTGGTCACAATCTTTACACATATACTTTTGGACTTTGAGCACCCACAATTTTCTACTTTTCAGGCACTTTTTCACATACAGTGTCATGCAGAACTTATTCATTTTATCACGGACTGGTTTCATCTATTGATATAGGTTTTTGATCATATGGATTATGTTTTTTATTTTCATTTTTTACTATTTTGTTTAGCGCGACTGTTTAATTTTATTATATATATATATATATATATATATATATATATATATATATGTATATATATATATATATATATATAGAGTTGAGCGAACACCTAGATGTTCAGGTTCGGCGGGTTCGGCCGAACTTCGGGGAAACGTACGGGTTCGGTACCGAACGTTACCCGAACTTGACCCCAACTTGAAGTCAATAGAGAGCCGGACTTTTCGGCACAAAAATGGCTGTAAAAAAGTCCTGGCAAGTGCTAGAGGGCTGCAAAAGGAAGAACAATGGGAGATGTTATTAGATCTGCAATCTGTCCCTCAAAGCAGTAGTAATCTCTACATAGTCCAGTATCAGATCGTTCTGTAATCAGATCGTTCTGTAATGCAGGATGAGAGATCGTTCTGTAATCAGATCGTTCTGTAATGCAGGATGAGTGTTATTAGATCTGCAATCTGTCCCTCAAAGCAGTAGTATTAATCTCTACCTAGTTATTATCACTGCAATCTGTCCCTCACAGCAGTAGTAGTAATCTCTACCTAGTTATTAGATCTGCAATCTTTCCCTCACAATCTGTCCCTCACAGCACCGGCAGCATCCTCTCCCTAAACTAACCTGAGAGCATGTAACATGCAGCACTGTGACTCCAGCCTCATATAGAGGCTGGGTCACATGATGCACAGGCCAATCACAGCCATGCCATTAGTAGGCATGGTTGTGATGGCTTCTAGGGAAAACCAGAGAAACGCTTGTTGATTGGCTGCCCTGCAGCTATTCAACATGCGTGATAAAATACCAGAACCCAGAACCCGAACCCAGACTTTTTCTCAAATGTTCGGATTCGGAACACGGGCACCTGAAAGTTCGGTACGGACCTTACCTTAGACCCTGCTATATTTCTTAGAAAGCTTAATCACTTTCTGGTATGTAGATTTGGGATGGAGAAACCAGTAAGACACAGGAAGGAGTTTACCAGCTGACCTCATTGACACACACATCCTGCACTGACCTCATTAAAGCCCTGTATCCCTCCAGACAGACTGGGGCAGCATGCTAAACTTCCTTGGGCTTTTATGCTCATCACGCACAGGGTAGCTAATTCACTTGAGTGAAATACCCTACGCTTCACAAATGCTCTGAAGAAGCTCCAAAACTCTTTTTTTAGGTGGGGCGTGGTACATTTCTTTACCTGACTTTTTAGTGAGTTTGCAGCGCGTTTGATGTGCAACAAAATGCATGGCAAACATACACCTGTTAACCATGCTTGGGGTGCCATTGACATTTTTATTTGCAGTACATTTCTAAAAACGCACATTTTTGTTCAGTAACATGCAGATGTTAATGGAGCCTCATTGTTCCTGCGTAAACACACCAATTTCCCGTGCAGGCCGTATTCACACCCAGCATAGTGGGACCATACTTTTTTTACTTGTTTTTCCCGTGACATGCATTGTGCCCCCCAATGATTTCAATTGCTGCTCTACATCCAGCAAAGTAATGGGATCATTTGGTGTGTTGTGGGCTGCAAGTTTTTTACTGTTCGTTTCGCGTTTGATGCTCATTTTTTTATGTGGCAAAATGTGCGGTTGCTTCCATGTTTCGGGTGCCATTAACAATTAATGGGACTGAAAGGGTGACTAGTATATTTTAGATGTATAAAGGTGGCCATACACTATACAATCTAATTGTACAATCTCCGTTAGATCTACCATCAACTATATAGTGCAAGGGCCTGCCTTATTGGATAGATGGTATGTTCTCCTATTATATAGTTTTGTTAAATCTAAAGGAGATTGTACAGAGCGTGTACAATCAGATTGTATAGTGTACGGCCACTTTTATACACCTAAAATTACCTAGTTGCGCTTTCAGTGCCATTCATTGTTAACAGCACACCAAACACAAAAGCAAACGCACATTTTGCCACATGAAAAAATGTGAAACTCTCACCACACAAAAAAAATCTCCCATGAGCTACTTTTTCACGTGTAGTGCAGCCCATTGATATCAACGGGCTGCCCTACGTGTGTCATTGGAAAAAAGAGCCAAAAAATGTGCACTCCTACTACTCTAGGTGTGAATGGGGCCTGAAAGTGAAATGGGTGTGTTTACACACAAACAATGAGACTCCATTCACATCTGTATGTTTACAAATGCATGGCAAGCCGCACTGAAAAAGCATTCTTTAAAAAAAACATGTGTGGTGGACATCACGTTGGAGCCTTTGTCCCGAACAACCTTTCCTGGCACAAGATGGTGTATGCTCAGCCACCGCCAGAATCTCTGACCCTTTGTGGCCCCTCTTCCTCTGGCAAAGCAGCATGGTAGAATTTTTCCTGGGCCATCGCATAGTCTATGAGGTTCTTAGAGGTGACTAGTGGTTCTACTGATTCACTAGATGAGACCAATGAGGTGGAGGGGTAGAGGTGACTGAGTTGTCACCATCATTAGGTTGCACAACATGAGGTGTCACCACCAGTTGCAGAGGTGTACCCTGTTGTTCTGGTGCCCTCTCTAGTTGATGTAAGTTCTTTTGAGACTCAAAGTCTAAGTGGCATCTGGTCTTCAACAAAAATTCTGATGGTGGAGATGGCCCAGAACTAGTGGTTCAAGTTTACTTTGTTACAAGCTGTCACCAGATTGCATTCATTAGGACTGCCCAACCAAGGGGATTGCTGGAACAGAAAAGCTGCAGTGTGGAAACTGTACACAAAACATTAGGCAAAAAAGTATTTAGTTCCAGACAGACATTGTGGGCAGGCAGTAGTCAAGAGAGTGATCAGGTTCAAGCGGAGATTGAGGGCAGACAGCAGGAAAGAAAGTAGTCAGATCAATCCATGTCACCAACAAAACAGGCAATCAGTAGTGTAGTATAGCTGTTGTACACAAAGCAGAGCAGCTTGCAAAAAGACAGCACCAGTCCTTTTCAAGGGCTGCAATTAAATACCATTTAATTTGGAGGACATGTTGGCATTGGAAGTCTTGGCAGGTATATTGTGGGGGATATTGGAGGTTCTGGCAAGGATTCTGCAAGTAACATTGGAAGTCCTTGTAGGGATTGTGCGCATGCCATAACACCCACCCTGAACCCTTCCATGCTGGCAGCATATATGCACAGTGGACTATAAAGAGGATATACTCCTCCACAGGGGGTAAAGGGGGACCTACATCAGGCTGTGGCAGTAGTACAATGAGGCCCCTAGCTCCAGGGACAGGTAAGTGTACTGTATATAAAACATGGTAATATGCAGATAAAAAACAGAGAAACCTGCAGATTTAAAATAAGGCAAATTGCAACCTTTGTGGACAATCTGTGTGTAAACTCTGGCAAGTCCCTGCCTGTGTATCCAACCTCACATTCTGCAAAGCAATTTGAAAGTTTTCTTTCTTTTTCAATCACACTCCCATCTCTCCATTGCTCTGTCAAAGCACTGTGTTATACCCACGTGTCAGCTGATTGTTGGATGTGTTTGAACTTACATAGTGTATTCTTCTTCCCAGATAGCAAGGATAACATACCACATATTTGTGGCAGTGTTAAATTGTAAGTCTTGTTAACTTGCTGCACATTTTTACTGGCAAGTTGTACACTTGCAGAGCACTTGAAGCACAAGTTGTAGTTGACACTTTGCCAATTTGTAGTAAATTTGGATGGCAAGTCTCTAGCAAGAGCAAAGTTGCAGTGGTGAGTCTACAGCAAGAGCTCTGCAAGTCTACAGCAGGAAGCAAAGATAAAAATTCAGCCACAGTGACCCCTGTGGTGGGAAGACCATTGCACAACATAATTGAACCAGAACTTGCAGCAGACTTGCAGAATGTTTGCAAGGAAAGTTGATCTGGAGTCGTGCAATGCAGACGTGCTACAATTGTGAAGCCTGGCAAGTCTAGCAATAGCTTAGCAAGTAATTTTCAAACTTGCAGTTCAAATGCTTGCTATCTGGGTTCCTCCTTCTAGTCAGATGACCATGTTTAGGGTACTGATTGACCCAAGGACTGCATTCTGGGAGAAGGTTACATCGTCCTCCATAATCAAAAGGACCGAGAGAGGGGGAGCACAGCAAAACTGTAATGCGTGAGTTTCTTATAAGAGAACTTGTCACTTTGCCCTGCATAAGCAAAGTGTCAGGTTGTGTTAAGCATAAAGACAACTTCTCAAACAATCAATTTTGCTAAATTCTTTCTGGAGTGGCACAATTTCCATATATTTTAATGTTTTGCTACAGCACGATAGAGGTCTTTACTGTTAAAATGTTGCCCTCCTTAGTTTTACAATTTCTTTGATATTTGGATAACACAAGTGCTTCTTTAAATAAACTAGTGCACTAATTCCTTAAGATGTTTCTTTTGTCCATGAAAAAATATTACCTTTCAGAGTGAGTAATGATAATGTAGCCTTCAGCTTTTATCTCTTGTAATTTGTGCTAAAATTGGGTAACTGTCTAAGGAAACCAGTTATAACATTAATGCTTCATCTGAAATACACTGTATTTATATGTTAAAATAAACTCTTCAAAGAATTACTGTGTTTTCATAGAAAGCAGTTAAAGTGATGTTATCTTCATCTATTCATACTTTGCAAAATAATTGTGCTTCAGGTTCAGATAAAAGTGTTCTCAGTTGTTGACTTATTTCACAGAAAACATAAGAGAATTCTGAGAAGACAATATTAAGACAGAACCTTCATAGCTATGTTGTAAATAGAAAAAGGTCACAAAAAACTTCTTCTTTAAAGGGAAATATAAAGGAAAAGTTTGCCAAGAAAATATCTTTGTGTTGACATTAAGGCCTCATGCACATTGTATGCGCTTGAGGTTTTTTCTTCTACAAGAGTTTATCAGCAGCAAGAATTTTGGGTAATAGAAAGCATTAATGCGGGAACACGCCTAATATTAAAGCGCAATAATGCATGTTAATGTGCGTTAAGGAGCTTTTGAGAATTTATTTTCTGCTCCCCTGAACACACAAGTGATTTTTTTTTCTGCAAAACAAAAAAGAGATTCCCTGCGCTTAGTGTACCAATTATAGATATGTAACAATAGCAACACTGAAATATCCAAATATTATATATCAAAACATACTTCTCACTAAATAGGTTCACTGTCACTTTAAGTTGCTATTTATAACACTGTAGATACAACAACAATGTACTATTATTAGAATTAGTCCAAAAATATTAAATAATAAAGAATAAAAACAATCAAAGATCAATAAAAATAAGTCCATATATGTGAAATAGAGTACAAAAAGTCCCAAGCTGACAATATTGCACTGTGAATCAACTGAAATAAAAAGTGAATGACACCAGTGCCCACACACTCCTTACCAGATGGAGAGAGCTCAACAAACAGAAATCAGTTGTGCTTTGGTGTGATACAGCCGCAATATCCCCAACGGCAATTCAGGTTTCATATGGCCCCAGACAAATGGAAAGCAACCAGTGGATGGCCCCTCCTATCCATGCGTCCAGCCACATAATCTACATGCAGGGTGCTGAACGCATGGATTCCAATGGAGGGGGCTTTGACGCACGTGATTAGAGCCAGAGGTTCTAATAGGCTTCAAAAAAGAGTGGGCTCGGGCCTCAGAGCACTGCACTCCGAGCCCACCCAGTTGTGTGACAATAACAAATGAATATTCGCTATCGTCACACTGATCCTCCTTCTGGCCAATCAGGAAGTGGGTTCTGAGACCCGTCACCCGATTGGCTGAAAGGACAGGCGATCCTATTGGACACCTATGAGGAGGAGAGAGGAAACGCAAGGCAGAAGCTGCTGTGATGCAGAGGAGGAGACGCTCTCCCACCGCCCGTTGCCCATAGGAGTGCTGTCTGCCCGCAACCTAGATGGGGTAAGTGCGGGGCTGGGTGACCCATCCGACCAAGTGAAAGTGGAGGTAGGGGGGTTCTGCCAGCCGACCGGGGAGGGGGGGGGTTGGTTGTTAGCCGCCACCCTGAAAAAATCACCAGCCCGCAGCCTATAGAAATCAAATCAGGCGACCCAGCCACAATATCACCAACAGCTACTCAGGTCTGCTATGTTTCAATTCATATTGCATATGGGGTAAAGAAAAAAGGGCAAGCTCATAGTGCATTATCATCAGGGAAGGAGAAAGACATTTTTTTGCTAAAGGGAAATATAAAGTAATTGTTAAATATAAGTACCTGTAATAAATACAAAATGTAAGAACAGTTTGCCAAGAAAATGTCATTGTGTTGACACTAAGGTCTCATGAACACTGTAAGCTCTTAATGATTTTTTTCTCCTACAGGATTTTAGAAACAGCAAAAACAAAAAAAGCTGTGTTTTGCATGGGCATGCTACTAAACTTCTGAAAATACCTATAATGTGCATGGACACATAGGCTAACATGAAAGGGAGTTTACAGGCAGAGAAAAAAAAGGCCAAACACCTGAAGAAGCAGCATTTTCCTAACAGACTCCATGGCAGCATACGTCTGGGTTTAGCCCCGCCTCCTCTCCTGCCCTATAGAACCCCACTCCTATAAAACTTTGCTCTGAGCCAGTGCCATGTTCTTTTTTTGTCCTCCTCCGAAGGACCGAGTTAGTGGCTTTCCTACCTGAAGTCATTATCCACAATCGGGCGTAGGCGAAGATTGGTCGAAATACTCAGATAAGCCCTAGCTATTAGCAGGGTATTGAGTGGGCAATGGAAGAGGCACTGGAAGAGCTAAGCCTGGCCATTGGCAGGCAAGCAGTGCAATGGTCAAACAGCCCAGCTATTAGCGGGTGGCCCAATCTGCCCCAGGCGGTGTGACTGTCCTATCTCTGGGCCTGACAAGATTGTGGCAGGAGTTTAGGACTTTTATTCATTCCATTCATGGCAGCAGTATGTGTATTTGTATCTTGTCTCATGTGTCTGCCCTGGTGCCAGTGTCCCTCGGCCATGGTGGCTGGTTGGCGTTTGTGTTCCAAGTCACCATTCTCTTCCTGGATGGTCACCGTGGACGCTCTGTGCATGCATGAACGCTTTTGGGAATGAGGCTTGGTTCACACATGTGCACGGGACGGTGACGTCACGGAGGCGCCAAATTTAAAATGCCTGAAGAGCATGCAGCCTTGAGAATGCTTGTAGGATTTTGCGGCGACTTCCCCAAGCCCCAGGACCTTGTGTGAAGGTAAGGCAGGAATTCTCCTGTTGGCTCACAGTGTGCTGTTTCCTTTGCTGACCTGGTTGTATCCCTGCAGCTCTCCTCCGCCTGGTATCTCCAAAAGATGGACGCATTGCCGCCTCCCTGTGGCCAGTCCTCTCACAGCACGTGTTTGTAAGAGAATCATTCCCTGTTGGTATTACCTGCTGGGGGGGGGGGGGCAGAACAGTATTTTCTCTTAATATTTATTGTCCTATGGTCTTCCCTGTGTTCCCCTTTTTTTTCACTACAGCCCTTCTAAGTCTGATCCCCAACGCAGTACACGCAAATAGGCATCATAAAAATCACAGCAGATCTTCCAGATCCGGGTGCCATAGTTCACTCTCGAGGTCAAGACATCACAGTGGGGACCCAGCTCTCTCGCCCAGGTCTTTCCATCACCACGGCCGCTCAGGCAGGAAAGCATGCTGGGGATGTGGGTCCTGAGTGCCAGATGGAAGATCCCTCTGTGACCTCTGTTACGCCAAGGCAGTGGGTGAGAGAGGAGGTACGGACCAGCAGATGGAGTCCCTGGTTAGATGTGTTCTTAAAGAATCCCTAAAGGGGATGGCAGCCACCCAAATCCATGACCCCCCCTACAGAGCTGTTAAGCTCTTCAGCAGGGGAAGCTCAGGTCCAGGATATGTGGGAGTTCTCACAGCCGAGTCGCAATTGAACAAGGCATGCCTAAATTTCCCATTTTGAGTCAGCACTTCTGGTGGATACAGCTGTGTTGAGGCTGGTCAGACATGTGACCCTTCCACTGGAGGACACAGTGTTCTTCAAAGACGCCCTGGAGGGGTGGATTGACACCCACCTTAAGTGGATCTACCTAACACAGGCATGGCCTGCAAGCCAGCTCTAGCCCTAGCCCCAATGTCCAAAGCAATGGAGATTGGGATGGACAGCATGGATGAGACCCTGAGGAATGTCTCGGATGAGGTGACCATCCAGGAGCTGAGGCTGGTGTTGGCCTTCTTGGGGGAGGCTTCTATTGACATCATCTGCCTGGTGGCCGGGTTATGCTTCCACCGTTATTGCCAAGCACGCCCTGTGGCTCCGGCCGTGGTTGGCTGACCCTGCTCCAAGCAGGTGAGGTGTCGGATTCCCTTTGAGGGCTCCTCCCTTTTCGGCAATAAGTTAGATAGCGCCATAGTTCGGGCCACGGGAGGTAAGTCGGTATCCCTCTCCTGGGACCGCTGCCTGCAGAACCAGAGTCGGGCTCACTCAAGGAAGCAGAATACAGAACGTGCTAGAGAGGCATGGAGCTATAGGCCTGGTCACGAGTTTGCGAGAAGCTGGAAGTTAAAGCAGTCTTCTTTCAGGAAACCCGCCAAGGGTGGATCCACTGGTGACCAGGAGGCCACTAAGTCTTTTTCAGATTGGGCCTGCTCAGGTATGCTGTCGGGGGGGGGGGGGGGGGGGCCTTCTCCACTATCGGCATAACTGGACGGCCTTAATACAGGACATATATTACAATTAAGAACCAGAGGTTTTCATCTACACCATTACTTAACAATCTTCTCCTACTGTCACAAGACAGAAGACAACTTTTGGGGTCAGGTCATCTCCACTCTCCAAGAGTTTGGGTGGCTCCTTGTCATGTACCTGATGTCAGGGCTGGACTGAGACAAAAATTTGGCCCTGGAATTCATCCAGACCGGCCCAGGGCACAGCATATCAGGGTACAGAGCACAGCACATCGAGATACAGAGCACAGCACATCGAAGTACAGAGCACAGCACATGGAGGTACAGAGCTCATCAGGGTACAGGGCACTGCACACCAGGGTACAGCACATCAGGGTACAGAGCACAGCACATCGAGGTACAGAGCACAGCACATCGAAGTACAGAGCACAGCACATCGAGGTACAGGGCACAGCACATCAGGCCACATTAGGGCACATCACATCAGGGTACAGGGCACATCACATCAGGGCACAGCACATCAGACTACAGAGCACAGCACATCAGGGTACAGGGCACAGCACATCAGGGCACAGCATATCAGACTACTGAGCACAGCACATCAGGGTACAGGACACAGCACATCAGGGCACAGCACATCAGTCTACTGAGCACAGCACACCAGGGTACAGGACACAGCACGTCAGAGCACATGGCACATCAGGGCACATGTAACATGGGGCACATCAGGGAACATTAGATTAGGGCACATCAGGGAACATTAGATTAGGGCACATCAGGGCACATTAGAGTAGGGCACATCAGGGCACATTCGATTAGGGCACATCAGGGCACATTAGATTAGGGCACATCAGGGCAAAGGGCACACCAGGGCACATCATGGCACATGGTGCACATCAGGGCACATGGGGCACATCATGGCACATTAGATCAGGGCACATTAAGGCACATCAGGACACATTAGATTAGGGTGCATCAGGGCACAGCACATCAGGGCAAAGGGCACATGGGGCACATCATGGCACATGGGGCACATGGCACATCAGGGCACAGGGCACATGGGTCAAATCATGGCACATCAGGGCACATGGTACACCAGGGCACATGGTGCATCAGGGCACATGGCATATGTGGCACATCAGGGCACATTAGGGCACATGGGGCAAATCAGGGCACATGGCACATGGGGGCACATGGAAAATGGGGCACATCAGAATAGGGTACATTAGATCAGGGCACATCAGATCAAGGCACATCAGATCAGGGCACATTAGAGCAGGGCACATTAGATCAGGACACATTCGATTAAAGCACATTAGAATAGGGCACATTAGATCAGGGCACATTAGATTAAGGCATCAGGGCACATTAGATTAGGGCACATTAGATTAAGGCATCAGAGCACATTAGATTAGGACACATTGTTTACCAGACGTTTTCTTGCAGATAGTCTGTAATAACTCCTCTCGCATGTCACGCTGCTCCATGGCGGCCCCGCCCCCTCCTCTCTTCTCATCCATCCCAGGTGATGTCACAAGCAAATTGGGATGGACTAGAAGAGAGGAGGGGGCGGGGCTGCCATGGAG
>BLSH010146847.1:88580-99961 GCA_018402905.1 Glandirana rugosa
AAATTTTACCCTGTCACCCAAAGCCTCTTTCCTAGGGGAGGGACGACAGTGTCCCCCTCCCCACGAATTATGATTGTACGATATACCATATGGGATTTATACCCACATCGTACAATGATTTTCAATTGAATAGTAAATTTCAAAAGTCGAAAACCTAAAATTCTACGTAAACTTCTTGACGGGTGTTCGACTTGGGACAGCCTTTACGAGTAGGGATTAAAAATATATCGTTCTTATGTAGTCAATAAATAAATAAATGAAATACTATTTATATAAAAAAACCAAAGTGTTGAAGAACCATCCCCTTAGGTCAAGGGTATGAAGTCATTCTGACTACCAAGAAGTTGTGAAACCAAAAAAATATATTTATCATAAAGTAAATAAATAAATAACTGATGTATTCTTGCTATATAAAAATTAGGGATGAGCATTTCCGACAGGGTTCAGCTTGTGGGCAGTTCTTCAAATGCATCTTAAAATCCAAAAGCTGAAAACTTTAAATGATAAGTTAACTTTTAGTAACATGCTACACCCATATTTAGGGTATACCATATAGCATGTTAGTATTAAGCACCCCTCCCCCTGTGACAGCAGGGAGGGGATCCTTTCTCCGAAACCCACTGTCCCATTTTAAAAATTGGGTAATTGTACGGGGCTCTGCCCACAGCCATATCATTTATTCACAGAAAATTGTGAATGAAAAAAGTACAATCCCATCTGCCACCATGACATATGGGCTTGTAGTGTTTCAATAAACTGTAAGAGCGCTCTTAGTTAATTCATTCTTTCAATAGCGTTGTTATAGAAAGCTTGTAGAGAGGTATGGAAACAAAGCTTGAGGAACACTGTGTAGGAGCCTGACATTGCACCTGCGATCTGCTGATTGTGGGTGCAATATTTTTCAGGTTCCTGTAAAAAAAATAAAAAAAATAAGCACAATATTTTTTACCTGCAAAATTATGCACATTTATTATTATTTTTTTTTTAAACTTGAACTTCGCCTTTGAAGCCCAGCTCCGTGGTTTATTGATCTTTAAATAGTTTGTTTAGACCAAGCTGGCCAAATGAACTATTTCTTTCACTAACTCACGAAGTTGCTATCAGCACTGTATAAACTGTTTGCAACCTCAGCTTTCAGTATACAGTGCTGTGTTCCGGCAGCAGGATGGGGACTTCCTGCTGTACTGATGAGACAAGGGTGAGTGATGCTCAGCCAATCATGGGAAGCTTTGTGTTTTCTGAATTCAATGTTTCCTCTGACTGGCTGAGGTGGAGATTGTGACATCATTGCCCATCACTCTGGTTCAGCCAATCAGAGGAAGCCTTGTATTTATTCAGAAAATACAAAGCTTCCTGTGTATGGCTGAACAGCACTCAGCCAGACTCAATTTTGTTTTCAGAGGGGGGGTGGGAAGTCTCCATCCTGTTGCTGGACCGTGGTACTGTATGCTGTATGTAGCTGAGACTTCATACAATTCATAGATCCTGACAGCCACTGCATGAGATAGTAAAGGAAATTGTTTTGCTTGGACCAGCTTTGTCCAAATGAACTATTTAAAGTTCACTAAAACACGAAGTTAGGCCTCAAAGTGTTGGTTCACTTTTTCAGAGCCAATGGAAAGGTGAACTAACACCATACCCCTCTTATGTCCCTGCTGTTCTTACCTCCATGGATGATGAGCTGTCAATGCCCACGCAACTGACTCAGCAGTCCGGGGATTTAAAATCCCCACTCTTTTCCCTCTTTACTCTGCAGTGCTTCTGGGACAGATCAGAGTTGTGCTCCGTGCTGACACTGACCATTCAGAATTGCTTTCTCTTGCTATTACCTACACATGGTTCTGCGATGTAAAGCAGCTTTTAGAGTTGACTTCAACTGCATCCCTAGGCTCATTTGACAATGTGGAGTGGGGGCGTAGCATAATGGAAAAGGTGTACACATTTCAATTAATACTATTGACATTTCAAATAATAATATTGACAGCATCTAATACAAAGTATTTATCCAGGATTGAATAAAAAATATATTTCACAGTGTATCAATAAAAATCACAATTTGGATGATTTAATAGCAGCCAGTAAAGAAGACAATTAAATCACTAAAAAGTCAGTTGAGGTTGAGGCTGCTACAGATCAGCAACATAGAAAAGGCAGATGAATGCAATATGCATAGTCCAAAAAAATAATGACACTGGACTGTCAGAGGTGATGGTTACATGGAATACCACTGTGTAGGTGAGAGTAGAAAGGGAATCGTCTCTCATGAGTTAAAAGGGTCATTTCTGAAGCACAGAAAGAACCAAACTACTGTAGAAAAAATGTACAGTGAACTATTCTATGTTATCTGCTAGTTGGAGACATTGTGACCCTTAAAAGTAAAAATGTGGTATATTTCTCTTGCATACCATAATAAAATTAATGATGTGATTAAAGAACATGTCAGCCTAACAATTCCTGATTTGTGTCTGCTGTACCATGTACTTGTATGAAAAAGTGTCCTGTTCTCTTTGTATTGCTTCCTTTGTGTGAAATATCTAGTATTTCTGCCAGTCCCCCGTTTTCCTATTTCAAACTGACCACACTAGACATAAGAGAACAGTGTGTTCAGCTTTCTAGATGTGGTGGAAACTCATTCTGCTCCCCCTCCAATGATCAGACTTCTGCTGATGTGCCCCGTCCCCCACACACACACACACACCTCGCATAGACATTCAGAGTGCTGCTGTTTCTCCACCCCTAGCTCCCTGAGCTCCTTATGCAGCTGGGAATAGGGGGAATGTAATCACTTATAAAAAAGGGAAAAAAGTATCTATAATGTTTTTCATATGTATGCACAAATGTTTGCCTTTCATTTCTATTTTAAACTGAATGGGTTGTTTTACCTAATGAGGGTGCACATATACTTTAAAAAGGTGTTGCAACAACTCTCACCTGGTCATGATGCACAACATGGAGGAAATACAGTATGTTGCCAGTACACTGTCAGTGTGCAATGTAAAGCTCCTTATTCTTGTATGATCACAAAGAAAGCAACATTTCAGGACCATGCAGAGACCCTTCCTCATGTTATGAACAAACAGTGCAGACATATAAAGGAATCCCCCACCAATAGAAAAGAGGACCTCCTAGTTCTCCTGACCCCAATTTCCTTCTAAAATGGTAAGATATCACAAATGTTCATAACTACAAACAAATCAAATCTGTATTTGCCATATAAGCACTTGCAGGTAAAATGTGCAATACAAAAAAGTTCACATAAAATGTGTCGCTTATGTTTGAAGCAATGCCCATGTGTATTAAAAACATAGGCTTTATACTTGGTTATATGTATTAGCGTTAGTATTCGCTTTAGGAACACCAAATGCACTCTGTAGTTCTGATCAAGAGAGGGTATAGTATATCAAGGCATTCACACCCTGCAATGTTTTATTCAACACTAGAGTTGAGCGAACCCGTGGATGTTCGGGTTCGGTGGGTTCGGCCGAACTTCGGAAAAAAGTCCGGGTTCGGTACCGAACTTGACCCAAACTTTACCACGAACCTCATTGAATTCAATGGGGACCCGAACTTTTCAGCACAAAAATGACTGTAAAAGAGTCCTGGAAAGTGCTAGAGGGCTGCAAAATGATTTTAGAACAATAATCTGTCCCTTACAGCAACAGCAGGAACCTGACCCTATAGAACTAGAAGATGATTTTAGAACAATAATCTGTCCCTCTAAGCAGTAGACTCTACCTAGTCCAGTCAGATCGTTCTGTAATGCAGGATGAGATGTTATGAGATCTGCAATCTGTCCCTAAAAGCAGTAGTAGTAGCAATCTCTACCTATCTATCTATCTGCAATCTGTCCCTAAAAGCAGTAGTAGTAGTAATCTCTACCTATCTATTTATCTGCAATCTGTCCCTAAAAGCAGTAGTAGTAGTAATCTCTACCTATCTATCTATCTGCAATCTGTCCCTCACAGCACCGGCAGCATCCTCTCCCTACAATACCCAGAGAGCATGTGACATGCAGCACTAAGTGACTCCAGCTTATAAAGAGGCTGGGTCACATTATGCACTGGCCAATCACAGCCATGCCATTAGTAGGCATGGCTGTGATGGCTTCTAAGGGCAAACCAGTGAAACGCTTGTTGATTGGCTGCCCTGCAGCTATGCAACATTCGTGATCAAATACCTGAACCCAGAACTCAAACCCAAACTTTTTTCAAATGTCTGGGTTTGGGTCCGGGTCACGGACACCCCAAAGTTCGGTACGAACCCGAACTTTACAGTTTGGGTTCGCTCAACTCTATTCAATACTTCTAAGCAGCAGGAAGCAGAAGGAGTGGAAATAATAATAAAGGCCAAAGAAGGAAAAAAGGGAAAGAGGAAAAAATGAAAGTTTGTTTGAACTTGTTACAACTTGAGTCATTGTAAACAATTAGACCATCCTTTTGTATGTTGTCAAATTATATCCAAAGATTACACACTATATCTTGATCACATACATATACTGTGATACATCAGTGGGTGAATATAATGGTTTTGCTTTTGAGACTGAACTCTTAAACGCTTGAGTGATCAATCAAAATTGGACAATTATTCGATACCCAAACCCATTGGATAAAAATTTGTTTAGAGATAGGTCAATTTCACATAAAAACTCAATTCACACCACTTTTGACCTGCATATATACAGAACACAAACAAACTTATCATAAATGTAAAAAATGTAATTCTTTCCAGGACAACTAGCATATAGTTCCGATAGACATTTCAGCTCTCTGCGCCTGCATTCCCAATTTAAAAGGGTTGCAGACAGTGAGATGCTTTCTTAACAAGCATGGTGTGGGTGGAATGTGTAACACGTTTTGGCTTGAAGGACTGTCTCTTGTGCTCATTAACAATTATTTTGATTTTAACCACTTCAATACTGGGCACTTAAACCCCCTTCCTTCCCGGACCAATTTTCGGCTTTCAGCGCTGTTGCAGTTTGAATGACAATTGTGCGGTCATGCGACACTGTACCCATACAAAATTTTTATAATTTTTTTCACACAAATAGAGCTTTCTTTTGGTGGTATTTAATCACCCCTGGGTTTTTTATTTTTTGCGCTATAAATTAAAAAAAGACTGAAAATTTTCAAAAACAATGCATTTTTCTTTGTTTCTGTTATAAAATTTTGCAAATAAGTAATTTCTCTTAATAAATTTTGACCAAAATGATACTGCTACATTTCTTTGGTAAAAATAACCCAAATCGGAGTTTATTTGGTGTTGGCGGTCAGACAGATGTGATGGGGACTGTGACAGATGTGACGGGGACATACAGATGTTTGGTGTATGGTGGCAGATGTGACGGGAACATACAGATGTTTGGGGACTGTGACAGATGTGACGGGGACATACAGATGTTTTGGGGACTGTGACAGATATTTTGTGTATGGTGACAGATGTGATTGGGGACATACAGATGTTTTGGGGACTGTTTTATGGGGACACTTATGTGTATGGGGACAGGGGTATCGGTGTGTTTGGTGCACTGTGTGGGGGTGATCTGTGACAGCTTTCTGCATGAAATCATCATCATGCAGAGAGCTGTCACATAGCTGCAGCTCCCCCCCTTCCCCCCCCCGCACTGAGCTCTCACTGAGCTTGGCGGGGGGAGAACTGTCACAGAGAGGTTCGTCTCTGTTTACAATGTGACGGCTGTGATTGGACACAGCCATCACATGATCGGGAGGGCCAGTCACTGCGCCTGTATCCCGATCTCTGCTCAGCTGGATCCTGTGATCATAATGATCACAGGATCCAGCCGCAGCATGCCGCGTGGCCGCGCTGCGAGCTCCCGTTCTGCAGGACGTGTATATACGTCCTGTCAGTACGGGGAAGCTCCCACCCGGCCGTATATATATACAGTGGCCGGGTGGGAGGTGCTTAAACACTGTATATACAGACCCATTGTACTGCGATGGGCAGCTCAACCACTCCATAGTTTTCTAACCTATTTGTAGGATACCTAGAATAGTGTAACATCTAATAATCCAGTATGTTCAACAAACACATTAAAACCTGGATGAGATTCATAGATGACATATTTGTATTATGGGATGGGAATGAGACAGATTTTAACATTCTAAGTGGCATTTAGAAATAACTTGTGGGAACAAGTTAAAAAAAACAAACAACCCAAAAAAAAAACAAAAGCGTGTATAAATTAAAAAAAAAAGGCAGACTCGAAGTTATTATCTTAAAGGCTGCTAAAACATTGTTCCCCAAACTCAAGGTGCCAATGCTGTAGGCTTATAAACTCAACAATTCATTACGTGATTAGCTGGTGATTAGCTGGTGCAGGCTGACAGCAGATCTAAATCTCACTTTTTCTAGTAAAGTGCTGTGTTACAGATGTTTTAATTGGGGCATGTTTTACATATCCACACTCAGAAAATACTAATATAAGACTATTGTAATTGTGCCACAGAATATCATACCTGCTGTTTAGTTTAAAATCCCATTCATAGAAGGTGTACTACAGCTTCCATCAATGAAAAGTGCTCTATGAATGGAGGCTGGGGTGTATGAATGAAAGGTCCCCCTCCTCTATTCATAGAGTGCTTTTCATTACTAAAAGCTATAGTGCAGCTTCTATGAATGGAAGATGGGGGCAGAAAGAACGAGCATAGTAGGCACTCTTTCCAAATGCCTATGACAGGTCTAGTGGCTGTATTAATAGGGGGACAGAGGACGGAAGATTTCAACTAAGACAATAGCCAGCAACCCAAGATATGCTTCATTAAATGTAATGTCCTTCCCTTGTGCTTATGTAAAAAAAAAAAAACTTAGACTTTAACATCCTACAACCCAGGGGGGTTAAACACAAGTCTTTCTTTACAAGTTTCCTCCAAGCAAAAACTAGTAGAACTTTATATCTAGTCATGTGTATAAAATATCTAACATTTTTATTGTAACAATTAAAATCAATAATTTTCTTAGGGACAGGACTAATATAATTATTATTAATATTACAAATACTTTGTCCAGTTTCTAAAACAAAATTGTTGGAAACTCTGTTTTACTATGACATGTAATCAACAATGCATTTATTTTCTAGATATTGAGATCTACATTAATGCTGATCGAACCTTTGGGGGTATCTTATTTTGCAATCCCACAGCGGGCAAAACGATTCTTTGAGCAAACAGTGGACACCCTGGTAGTTTGATTAAATCCATACCATAATACCATATGGACAGTACTTACATTTGAAGCCCAACTTATCTAATGATATGGACTTTAAAAGGATGGCCAATACATTTAGATTGAGGCTACGAGAATGAGGCTATAGCCAAAAGGTGCTAAAAAGAGCCTATCAGAAAGCTAAACAAGAATCTCATACTGATCTGATATTTAAAGTGGTAGTAAACTGCACCTTTTTAAAACAAAACCTTGCAAGACAATGGCATAATGTGCTAGTGTGCATCACATGCTAGCACATTGTGAAATACTCACCTTAGAATAAAGCCCTCCAGTGGCACGCTGTCACCCCTGACAGGGCTTCCATCTTCACCCGGTCTTCCTTCCAGGTTCTCATATGTGCGGGAGTCACGGACCACAGCACGGAGCTCTGAAGGGACAGCGCGGGTATGCCATTCCTTCAGAGCGCATGCACCGGTGACATCACGAGCTGCATTCATAGTGAATATCTCCTAAACAGCGCAAGTTTAGGAGATATTCGCTGATCCTACAGGTAAGCCTTATTATAGGCTTATCTGTAGGTAAAAGTTAAAAAAAAGTTTACTACCACTTTAAAAACAGACGAGTGAAAATGAATGAGAGGCCACAGGATCCCACTAGATTAATTGTATGGTACTGTCAGCAGGAACATCAAGTAAGGATTATAGTTGACAAATATTAGTACCTACTTAGGGCAGATCTGCAAGTTGCCAAATACAGAGATCGGTCAGAAATTGTCTATAGGAAAAATAGATCTATCCGGGACTCCTTGGTCCACAGTTCTATTAGCAGGGAAAGAAGAGCTGACCCATGTCACCATTTTGGCACCTTTATTTGTGAGTCTTGCACATATTGTAAATACATCTCACAGAGTAAACATCATATTTTACCAAATGTGGTTTACAGGTACATAAGGCCAAACATTATGTCAATTACCAGACAATGGGCATGGTATATATCAGGGATAAGCAAGTAGCGGACCTCCAGCTGTTGCAAAACTACAAGTCCCATCATGCCTTTGCCTCTGGGTGTCATGCTTGTGGCTGTCAGAGTCTTGCTATGCCTCATGGGATTTGTAGTTCTGCAAAATCTGGAGGTCTGCTAATTGCATATCCCTGGTATATATGCTTGTTTGTAGTTGCAGAAGTTTTTATTTTAGAAAAAAATGAAACACCACTTTTGGCGAAGAAGGTATGATCATATCATATATGATAGGCAATGGGCATAGTATATATGCTTGTTTTTATTTACGGATGTTTTTATTTTGGAAAAATACAAACTCGGCTTTTGGTAGAGAACATATAATCATATCATATATGATCATAGTTCCTCTATAAAGTCCAGTGATTTCCTCTACTATAGGACGACATGGAGCCTGGCAACACAATAAAGATCTGAGATGTGTAAAATGTTATGCCCTAGATCAGGTACATCCAGATCCACATGGCGAAGATTGGTATTGTCTTATATTGCAGAGAGAGACTAGGTGGATCTATCAGCTCCAGGCAACAGTGGCACCTGGATTGAATGATGCTATAAGTTACAAATATTTTCTGTAAATAGTGGTTATCCTTGAGATAACTCAATATAGCTTTGGAAAAAACATTATTTAGATAGAGTGGGTTAGGGCTCTCTCTTTTTTGTCCAATGTAATTTTTCCTTGCTGTTTTGTCAATAATATATGTAGGTTACATGGATAGGATCACCAGGCAATTGTGCTTATAAAAGCAGTAATTTGTTTGGAGACATACATGTACTGTATATTGTAATTTAATTGGTAACTCTTGTTTGTGTATGAAAGGAAGGGGTTACTGTTAGAGTTGAGCGAACACCTGGACGTTCGGGTTCGGAGGGTCCGTACGAACGTTGGGAAAAAGTCCGGGTTCGGCACCGAACGTTGCCCGAACGTTATCCCGGACACCGAACCCCATTGAAGTCCAGAACTTTTAGGCACAAAAATGGCTGTAACAATGTCCTGGCAAGTGCTAGAGGGCTGCAAAAGGAAGTAAAATGGGGGTAAGAGTAGGGAAAGTGCCCTACAAAAAAACGGGGATAGGGAAAATAAATTAAAATCAAATAAAAAAATGGGAAGGGGGGTGGATGTGGAGGAGGAGCCTAGAGGTTGACTAGGCCGTGACCATGGCAGTGTAGGTGGAAGTGGCGGTGGTCGAGGAGGAGAAGGAGGTAGCCAACATGGTATTTTTTTTTTCTTTGTTTATAATTGGGGTACCCCCAAAATATTGAGGCCTATTCAAAAAAACAAATATATGAATGGCTGTGTGAGTCCGGTCTAAATGTTTATTCTGCACAAGGTACAGACAAGTCTTGTGGGATCCATGCATGATTCATTTTAATAAAGGTTAGCTTGTCCATGTTGGCTGTGGACAAATGACTCCTCCTCATCTTCCTCGTCTTTCTCGTCCTCCAGAACTGTGCTCGGGCTTGAATATTTTTGACCTGGCCTATGCTGGTGCAGGAACCCACCCTCCAAGCCACTTGCGAATGACTGGCCTGATAACCATGGAAATGACCCCTCTTCCTCCTCCTCATCCCCATCCTCCTGTGCCACATCCTCTTCCATCATGGCCTGAAGTGTTTTTTCAAGGAGACATAGAAGTGGTATAGTAACGCTGAGAACAGCGTCATCGGCACTAGCCATGTTGGTGGAGTACTCAAAACACCGCAATACACTACACATGTCTCGCATGGAGGCCCACTCATTGGTGAAGTGTTGCTGTTCCGCAGATCGACTGACCCGTGCGTGCTGCAGCTGAAACTCCACTATTGCCTGCTGCTGCTCGCACAGTCTCTCCAGCATGTGCAAGGTGGAGTTCCACCTTGTGGGCACGTCGCATATGAGGCAGTGAGCGGGAAGGCCGAAGTTCTACTGCAGCGCAGACAGGCGAGCAGCAGCAGGGTGAGAACGCCGAAAGTGCGCACAGACGGCCCGCATTTTATGCAGCAGCTCTGACATATCCGGGTAGTTTTTTAGAAAATTCTGTACCACCAAATTCAGCACATGCGCCAGGCAAGGGATGTGCCTCAAACGGGCTCGGCCCAGAGCCGTTACGAGATTTCGGCCATTGTCGCACACCACCAGGCCGGGCTTGAGGCTCAGTGGCAACAACCACTCATTGGTTTGTTGTTCAATGCCCGTCCACAGCTCCTGCGCAGTGCGGGGTTTATCCCCCAAATTATCAGTTTTAAAACTGGCGTTGCGCAGTGCACACTTGATCTTGTCCCCGACTTGTTTGTGCAGGGAAGGGATGGCTCGCCTGGAAAAGTAGTGGCGGCTGGGAACCACGTACTGTGGGACAGCCACCTCCATCAGGTTTTTGAAACTGTCCGTGTCCACCAGACGGAATGACAGCATTTCAAAGGCCAGAAATTTTGAAATGCTGGCATTCAGGGCCAGGGATCGCAGGTGGGTAGGGGGGTACTTCCTCTTTCTCTCCAGTGTTTGTGAGATGGACAGCTGTAAGCTTCCATGGGACCATGTGGAAATGCTTGGGGACGGTGGCGGACATGGTGGCGTTGCTGTCATAGCATCTGTTTGCTGGGTGCAGGTGACACTGTCACTGTAGAGGTAGAGGAAGAGGCAGAGGCAGCAGCAGAAGAGGAAGAAGGAGGAGGCCGAGACCTTTTTTGGATTTTGAGGTAATTATTCCAATGCAGCTTGTGCCTTGAATTTAAATGCCTGGTCATGGGGGGGTTGTGCTCAGGTTGAGAACATTTATGCCCCAGCTCAGGCTATCATTGCACAGCTTGCAAACCACTCGTGTCTTGTCGTCAGCACATTGTCTGAAGAACTGCCACGCGGGGGAACGCCTTTGAGCTGCCTTTGGTGTGCTAGGTCCCTGGGTGCGGTGGGTAGTAGCAGGCCTACTGTCTAGGGGACGCTCGCTCCGCTTTTGCAACCTGCTTCCTCTTTTGCTGTGCTGGTGCCTCTGTGCGACCACCACCTCTTCCTCCAAACTTCACACGTCACTCGCATGACCCTCATTCCATGTGGTGTCTAGGACCTCATCATCCTCCACATCATCTTCCACCCACCCTTCACCACTGCCCTCCTTGTCAGTCTGCACACTGAGGCAAGCTGCAGCAGTTGGCACCTGTGTTTCATCATCATCAGAAATGTGCTGCGCTGGTGTTTCCATGTCCTCATC
>BLSH010146847.1:112529-127177 GCA_018402905.1 Glandirana rugosa
AAAAGAAAAAAGAAAAGAGAAACAAACTTCCTATATGTGTTCTTTATGTCAATAGAGTCATGGTCGAGAGAAAACCTACTTCTATTACAACACGTCTTAGCAAAAATGAAACTCTCTGATCAGATGTCAGGTTCGAATGTGTAACCGGACGCTCATCTCAACTCGCTTGTGGACCTGCAAGCCCAAGCCTCCCAGGCATGCTTGAAACCCTTTTTCAGGCCCAAGCCGTGGCTTGCAACGGACTTGCAATAGGACCTGTGGCTTGGGGTAACTTCAGTTACCCATGGGCTTGAAAATCCGTGTTTTTACCGACATTTTTTTTGTAGGGCACTTGCCCTACTCTTACCCCCATTTTACTTCCTTTTGCAGCCCTCTAGCACTTGCCAGGACATTGTTACAGCCATTTTTGTGCCTAAAAGTTCGGGTACCCATTGACTTCAATGGGGTTCGGTGTCCAGGATAACGTTCAGGCAACGTTCGGTGCCGAACCCGGACTTTTTCCCAAAGTTCGTACGGACCCTCCGAACCCGAACGTCCAGGTGTTCGCTCAACTCTACTCGCAGGCCAATGTGTAAGCTTGGACTGTAGACTAGTCTCTCAAAGTAAAAACGATTCTGCACAACATTATCTTCATCCAAAAGAGAGCTGGTACTGAGATAACTGTATTTCTTGTGTATATCCTTCAAACAAAGAGAAAAGAAAAAAGAAAAAAAAGAGAAAAAAGGCAAGTAGACCAATTCCATCAACAGGGCAGAACTGGTAGCATAAACAGAGCCTAGCATTAGGCAAACGATTTGTTGTCGTATTGCAAAAATGAATAAGTGGTAAATTCACAGTTAAGTTCCTGGCGCTTGTAAAAATATAATATCCCCCAGCAGAAAAGATTTGGTTTCTTTTGAGATAAATGAAGAAAATAAAAAACTCCCCATATTTTCAAAGGTATTTCACATTAGAGGTAACTTAGCAGCCATACAAACCCAGCAAGTGATCTGGCTCTCTATTCCTTATCAACAGAAGAAAGTGTTGCTTCAGTCTCCTTCTGCTTTATCTCGACGGTGACGCAAGGCCTGTTCATTTTGGTCCAGTCGAAAAATTTGAGCTTGGCCCTCAGCGGTAACTTGCAACTTGGCCAGATAGAGCATAGCGTAGGGTAGTTGTAAGGCCTATAAACTTCTTTTCACCTCCCCAAAGCTAGCTTGGCTCCTCTGCACCTTCGCTGAGAAGTCCGGGTAGAATGACACCCTGACGCCATTGAATTGGATATTTGTGTGTTCCCGAGTACAGCGTAGGACTGCCTCTTTGTCCCGGTAATGCAGGAGGTGGGCTAGAATAAGTCTCGCGGAAGCCCCTGCAGAGAGTGGGCGGCCTGGGGTGCGATGAGCCTTTTCCATAGTAAAAGATGGGGAGAATTCCTCCTTGCCGAAGACATCAATAAGCCAATTTTCTACAAAGGCGGTAGGGTCTTTACCTTCCATTTTTTCTGGCAGGCCAACAATGTGAATATTATTTCCACGCAGGCGGTTCTCCATGTCTTCTGCCCTGTTGTTGGTTTCCTGAGCCCGCTGATGAGCTGCACGTGTCTTACTTGTTATAGGTGGTAGCTTGTCCTCTATGTTGCTGACTCTGCTTTCCACCGCCATCGCCCTTTCCCGGACTTTTTGAAGGTCTTGTCGGATCAGTGTCACCTCTTCATGCAAGCCCCCCAAACTGATCTTTCAAAACATTGACTAAGGCTGTGCAGACATGTAACACTTTTAAGATCTCTGCCAGGGTGGGCTGTTGTATATCCTTGGGGGGAGAGAAACATGTGAGGCTGAGCCTGCAGCCGAGTTATCCATGCCCATCCCCCACTCTGCATGTGCACTGCGGCCTGCTGTCCCGCCATTAGCTGCAGCCTCCCCATTGTCTATGCTAGTGTTCCCAGTTAATTTGTGGGAATAGTACAGGATGTCTCTTAGCTGGTCCTTACCCTGAGCCTTCAGTGCCTTTTTGAGCTCCCCTCCTTCAGTTTTTCAGCTGCTCGTGGTGTACGCCATGCTAGAGCTGCGGCCATGGCGGCTCCATCTTGGGAGTCAAGGCCTGCCATCTTGATCAGTCCTTTGCGGGTCTTCCCCCTGGTACAGAGTGTTGGCAGAGGGTCCAGAGGTTGCAGCGGGTCGGTAGCCAACTGTATATGCGAGATCCGTGGTGTTTGTGATCAGGCATGGAGCTGTGAGATGTGCATCTTCTCACATGCCGGTCTTGGCCATGCCCTATATATTTATCCTTAAAAGTACCATTTTAGAAAGGCACAGAATCTAAGCACACACACCAGATCTTCACCAGAGCACCCCACTAGGAGTGCTGGACTTTACTGGTGTGTGCAAGGTTCTGGCTCTCAGACACACCTGTGTACATGGCAGCTGAACAGGAAAGGAATCAATGTCCTATTATCATTGTACCAGAGTGTGGTATATAGTCAACAGGCAAAATCAGAAACAGGGACAGGCAAAATGTCAGGGCAACTGATGATCAAGTGTGGTCAGATACAAGCTGTAGTCAGTAAACTGAGAAACAGAGATGCAGGAAATATCAAGGGCAAAAGGGGCAGTATTATAACTTATTGGTGCAGCACAGTGGCAATTATAAATAGACTTGAAAAACTTAACATAAATAAATCACCAGGACCAGATGGCTTACACCCCAGAGGCCTTAAAGAACTCAGTCTGGTGATAACTAGACCATTGTTCCTAATTTTTATGGACAGTTTGCTGACTGGAATGGTGCCAGCTGATTGGAGGAAAGCCAACGTGGTACCATATATAACTGGAGACTATAGGCCAGTCAACCTAACATCAATAGATTGTAAATTATTGGAGGGGATGATAAGGGATTATATCCAAGAATTTGCTGGTGAAAACAGTATCATTAGTAGTAATCAGCATGGATTTATGAAGTCTCTTTCTTGCCAGACCAATCTGTTAACATTCTACAAGGCATGAACTGCCATCTAGATAAAGGAAGGCCTGTGGTTTTTGCAAAAGCATTTGATACAGTTCCCCATAAACGTTTACTTTACAAAGTGAGGTCTGTCAGCATGGACCATAGGGTATATACCTAGATAGAAAACTGGTTCCAGGATTGTGTTCAAAGGGTAGTGATAAATAGTGAGCACGTAGAAAAGTCTGATGTGGTAAGCGGGGTCCCCCAAGAATCTGCCCTGGGACAATTTCTGTTTAATTTATTCATAAATTATATAGAGGTAGGTATAAATATGTCAGTGTTTGCTGACAATACAAAGCTAAGCAGGGCAATAACTTCACAACAACATGTGGAAACCTTACAGGAGGACCTCAATAAAATAATGAGTTGGACAACTACATGGCAAATGAGGTTTAATGTTGAAAAATGTAAAGTAATGCATTTGGGTGCTAAGAATACGAAGGGAACTTATTTGCTGGACAGGAAACAACTGAGGGAATCCAGGATGGAAAAAGATCTGGGGGTTCTAGTAGATGACAGGCTCAGCAATGACATGCAATGCCAAGCTGCTGCAAGCAAAGCAAGCTGAATATTAGCAAGCATAAAAGTGGGGATTTACTCAAGAGATCAAACGATAATTCTGCCACTCTACAAGACTCTGATTAAGCCGCATCTTGAGTATGTCGTCCAGTTCTGGGCACCAGTCCTCAAATGGATTTGCTGGAACTGGAGAGTTTCCAGAGAAGGGCAACAAAGTTAATAAAGGGACTAGAGATGCATTGCAATAGGGACTCTATGTCTGGGTGCTCGATGTTATCCTGGACTCTGAACTCTCCTTTTAATCCCACATCCAATCACTATCCAAAGCTTGCTACCTCAACCTTCGCAACATCTCTAACTGCATCCCTTTCTAACCAATGAAACCACAAAGCTCCTGATTCACTCCCTGGTCATCTCTTGCCTGGACTACTGAAACTTCCTCCTCATTGGCTTACCTTTAAATAGACTATTGCCCCTTCAGTCCATCATGAATGCTGCTGCCTGACTCATCCACCTCACAAACTGCTCAGCATCTGCTACTCCTCTCTGCCAATCCCTCCATTGGCTGCCACTTGCCCAACAAATTAAATTCAGAATGCTAACAATAAGTTGCAAAGCCATCCACAACTCAGCCCCCAGCTACATCACTAACCTAGTCTCAAAATACCAACCTGAGCGTCCTCTTCATTTCTCCCAAGACCTCCTGCTCTCCAGCTCCCTCATCACCTCCTCCCATATTCGCCTCCAGGACTTCTCCCAAGCCTCTCCCATCCTCTGGAATTCCCTTCCTCAATCTGTCAGACTGTCTCCAAATCTATCCAGGCTATCCCTGAAACGTTTCTCTTCAGAGAAGCCTGTCCTGCTTCAACCTAACAACTACACTTTTATTATCTTCATCAGCTGATCCCCCACAGTTATTACCCTTTCGTTTCACTTGGCCCTTCCTCCTAGATTGTACTCTCTAAGAAACAGGGCTCTTTGATTCCTCCTGTATTGAATTGTATTGTAACTGTACTGTCTGCCCTAATGTTGTAAAGCGCTGCACAAACTTTTGGCGCTATATAAATCCTGTATAATAATAATAAGATATCAAAGAAAAGCTGGTAAGTTAATTGGCTATTGCTTAAATTGACCCTAGTATGTGTGTGAAATAGGAATTATATATTGTACACTCCTTGAGGGCAGGGGCTAATAGGAATGTACAATATGTAGAGTGCTGTGCAAATTATCAGTGGTATATATATTACCTGTAATAAATAAATAAATGGACTGGGGCTAGGCAACAGGTGCTGGTCAGAGCACAGCTAAATAGGGAGCTTGCCTGACAGACTGGATGAGGACTTGTCTTGTAAGTACTTGATAAAGTCAGCCTATGACGAAACTCATTGGAACACGTGACATCATCATGCAGCGGTACGCAGCGGCCATTTTGGTGGTTGGAAACCATTCGAAAAAAAGTACAGCACTAACCCCAACGTGATTAAAGCAGCAACTCAAAATACTAGGTTCCAGTATAAAAGTCTGTGTTAAATAAGGAGCTGCGCTAAAGATAAAATCAATACATAAATGGAGACGACGTCCTTTTGGATGAAACGTACTTCGGAACGGGCGCGCTGACGTCACCTCTCCTACAGCCGTCTGGAGTTTTACTGATATGCGCACAGTCTTTTTATGCTATGTGAGTAGCCTTTTATCTTGATTCAATAAATTATCAAACGGTACTGCTCGATGTTGGTCTTTCTCTGTTCTATGTCATCTTGAACACATGAGGATTACATTCATCTGGGAGCTAGTATTCGGGAGGATTAGGCGTTCTGTTATCCTGAACAGCAGAGGGACCCATAACACTGCAACATATATGTTTTGGTCAGAGTTCTGGTAAGCCTTCAGTTCTCCTGGTGGTGGTTCCTGTCTGTACACACTGGCGATTGTGGTGTAGGTGGAGGGTGCACCTGTGACAGAGTCTAGATGTACTTCACCATGTAGTGTGTTTTTTCACTCATTTTTACATATGATCGCTGGATGTGAGGGGAACGCACTGCTTTGATAGCCTGGGACCGGAGTGACATCCATGATTTGATTTCAGGCGTTTAACCAATTTCTATGGGGTAAGCCTCCATTTTGGATATTCAGGATTCCAGACTAATTATATCTACCTCATCCTTTTGGAACATGGACTATGTTTAAAGACATTTATGTATTGGTTGGAAACCATGTTTCAATGTTAGCTATTTTGGATGTGACACGTGAGTGGAATATTTTATTATAATAAACAGTTTTATGCTTAAAAATACTACACTGTGTTGAGCCTCTATTTTATGCCGGCTGATATCTGAGTGGCGGGTTGGAAGACTGTATGACGCTGGGAGCAGTGGCCGCTGACAGTCATAGATGTGACAACTGCAGCTGGGAGGATCTCAGCATAGGCAACAATGGTAACCAGAGATTGAGTGATCTGACGGGGGGGAGTGTGTGATGCGAAGGAGACCGGCTGGCCATCAGTGAACCTGACCATGTCATGCTGATCCGACCTCTGTAATGGGGGTCCGGTCCATCTGGTAAGGACCAGTGTGTATGGGTGACGGTGGTGGTCCTTGAAGTCTTTCCTGAATTTATGTATATATTTTATGGACTTCTACCCCCACTTGGAAAACCCTGGTGGCAGGTTGTAAAGTAGTGAGCTTAGTGATTATGGACACCTTTTTTGGACTTTATGAGCGCTGCACCACATGTTCCATATACTAAATTAGTACAACTGAACAGTAAAAGTTCCTGCGCTCAAGGAGAGGAGGTGACTCCACAGTGATTTATGCGGGGTGTTTTGCTTGTGATATCACCGCATAGTGTGCCGCCGTGCTGCCTCCTGAAGGACTGGGGGAGTCCCAACACACTATAGGAAATAAAAGCACACAAGGGCGCACTGGCCTAGCGCATTATCCTCAGTACAGAAACATTTAATAAAAAGTCATAAAATATACTCACAAACACAGTAAAATCGCAAGCGTATCAATAGTATGCGGCTTTGCATCCAATGGCATATTCTGATGGTATCCTGGACAAACTGGCTAACGCGTTTCGAGGCCACAGCCTCTTCCTCAGAGCCTCATTTACTATGTAAATTAGTAGCTGAGTTTCAGCAATGCCTATACTTCCCATACTTGACGGAAAGCATGCTGTAGAAAGGAAGGAAAAAACTACAAGTAACAGGAGATCTGGTTTATTGATGATCTGTGACACAGTTTAGGTCTTTTTAAAAAGAGTGAGAGGCCATGGTATTTTTACAGATCAGGACTTGGTCAGGACCAGAACTTGGTAATAGCAGCTGGGGTTAGGCTGTGGCATATGCCACATAGGAGATACAGAGAGAGCTGAGGAGATTGGAAACCTGTAGGCACTGAGGGGAATAAATATATGGGATGTGGTGCAAGAAGTAATTGGTGACACACCCACACCTACCTCTTTAAAATAAGGGGAATAGAGTTTAGCATGCCCACTCACTCAGCAAAGGTGAGAGCCCTTAGATGGGCTAAGGTGCAGGCTGGGCTGATGATAAAGCAGTACAGCCAGCCCTCCTGTACCGGGCTCAGGCCCCATCAATTTAAAAGGGAGTCCAGACACCTGCCCAGCAGGAGGGTCAGCTGTTCTGGCTTATTGCTGACACTTGTGACTCTTGTGGATTTCCTTGCAGGCAGCTGGCTTCTATTCTTTCTCCCTCTGGCTCAGCAGGGTGATCGGTTTAAAAATCCTTGCCCCATTCCACCTGCTGTCGGGTCCCCTGTATGCCCCCCCCTCTCCTGCAGTGCTGCTTGCTTCCCTTCTCCTTCTCTCCTCTCCCACCTTCAGCTGTTGCAGGCACACAGGGTATGTTACAGAATGGAGAGTGGGGGGGGTACAGATCACTCGCTCTCTTTGTAAACTGTGTTTACTATGCTTCAGTTTGTGAATGAACAGGAGGCCACAGAGTACCACTGTCCAGTGTAGCTGAGGCTCCATCAAAAGGGACTGATGCATTTCTGTCCTCAGTCCCTTTTTCTGTCTCAAATGTGAGACATTAGGGATCTGTTTAGACCCCTGGAATTTCACCAAGGGCCCCCCCAAAAGGCAGTTATAAAATATAAAAAAATAAAATAAAATTGAAAAAAAAAAATTAAAAAAAAAAATTAATTCTACAAAATAAATAAATATAAATTAAGGACTTGTTTAAATGTACTTTGTTCTCTCAAGAACAGTCAGCATTTGGGTTGCTCCTCAGAAAACATTAGACAGGTGGTGAAGAGTCATTATGCTTTAACCCTGCACCAGGGCACAGAATGGGCCTTGATCAATGAAGGTATAATTTCTGCCATGGCTGCAAAGCATAGCATTTTAGCGAAAATATTCTATGATATTTCCGGGGGAAAGGGGGGGGGGGCTGTCAGCTAGGCTGCATGGGGCCCCATGATTTCTAACAGCAGCCCTGGGTGCAGGGTCTAAGGAGCTGCCTGGTGTTCACCAGAGCAACCCTGTGATGGCCTTTAGACTCACCCAAGCAGGCAACTAAAAGAGACTATGTAGGGATGGTACAGGTGACTTTTAATTAAACATAATAGAAATAAATAAACATGAGCTTTGTTGAGCCAAACGCTGGTCCAGAGCATTCGGCTCCACCCCTCACTACTATTTTTGTACGTTTATATTTTGATTTACAAATTCACTTTTTAAAATCTTTTTCTATTCGTTATTTTTCAAATTACATTTTTTTAAAGCTTCTTGTAAGACCATTTGTTTAAGCAAACATGGCAGACAGAGACAGCAAGACTGTACATTAAACACTTTCAAGCGATCATATCTCTTTAACCACGTAACCACAAGCCATTTTTCAGTTTTCAGCACTTTCAGTTTACTGGATCATGCATCACTGTTCCAAAATTAATTTTATATAATTTAATGAGACAGGTAGTGGTATTTAATAACCACTATTAAAAAAAAAAAAAAAAAACAGTTTCTGTTATAAAACCTTACACATAATGTAAACCTTATTTCATACATTAAGGCCAAAATATATTCTGCTAAAAAAACAAAAACAAATGAAAAAACCAAACCAAAACAAATACGTGCATATTATCTAGACTGCGTGAAAGTTAAAGGGTCTACAAACTATGGTATTTGAAATGTATCAACCCTGATGTTCTCACTTCTTAAGGGCCAGTTCACACTGTTGCGATGCGGGAACCCTGTGAATCAACTGCGGGTTCTCCCGGCAGCAATTCACACTGCCATATGCCAACTGTGAGTGTCACTACAAAGCTAATGACACCCCCAAATCAGTTTGCATAACACACTGCGAACTGCAAACGTGCACAGGAATCGTGAACACCCATGTGATCCGATTCTGCTGCAGACAAAAAAAGTGTGAGTTTGCACCGATTGCAATGCAAATTCAGCCATACTATCTATTTGGCTGAATTTGCATCGCACAGAGATCACATGTGATTCACACTGCAGTGCGGTGCGAATCACATCCGATCTCTGGGATCACAGCAGTGTGAACCTGCCCTAAGGCCTTACAATTCCAGAACAGTACAATCAATCCCAAAATGACCACTTTTTTAAAAGTAGACATACCAAGGTTATTTAGCAATAAGCAAATTAATTATTCATTTTTTGAAGTTGTAATTTTTTGCCACAATTTTTTGTAAAGCTATGAAAGTAATTAGAATTAGTTTTAGTGTACTTTTAACAAGTTATTTCTCACATACAGTATGGACAATTGCATCCAAGAACACATTTTTTTCTCCTCCCGGGATGGGGATACCGCGTGCGTGAGACTTTGTCATTGTCTAGTCTAATTAAGGGGCCAAAAAATCCAAGGAGCATCTTCAGGCTTTCAAAACATTTAATTATGCATCTGATTTCATGAACACCTATTATCAAGTGCAAGGACAGGAGAGATATCCACATAATGACCAAATATTGCACTACAGACTCTCCAATGGCATGGTGAGCCTTTTGAAGATCATCTTTTTGCCATACATTTTTGGAATTAATTATGCATCTAATTTCCTGATTAACTATCACATTTTTGGAGGCACATGAGCAGTAGGACAGTAGAAAAACCCACAAGATGAGCTCATTTCTTAAAGCAAACACCTATAAGTATTTTTCCGGGAGTATAGTGGATCTTTGAAGACTGTACACATGGGTCAGTGCAGGCAGCAGGCAGAGACTTGGTCAGCAAACAGTTAAATGATCGGTCTAGGCAACAGGCAGAAACGGGGTTGATAAACAGGCTTGGGTCAGTTCAGGTGGCAGGTATAGATGTGGTCAATATGCAGGAATTAGATCAGTCCAGGTGGCAGGCAGAAATTTGGTTGATAAACAAGCCATGGTCAGTTCAGGCCATAGGCAGAGATGTTGTCAGTTTGCAGAAAAAAGGTCAGTCCAGGTAGCAGGCAGAAACGTGGTTGTGAAAATAAACAAATGATTGGTACATAGGAGATCAGTTGCATGCAAATGGCATCTAGTCAGACACATGAGAAACACCTTCACCATACCTTCACTAATATAATGGTAGCGACAAAAGCAGTGCTTTATGCAGAGGCCAAGTTATAAATGACAGTGGAAACAATAGTAACATGTGTCATGCCTTATTCCATCTTTGGTGTATACACAGCATTTTTTGGGTGTCTTCAGTTTGTTTGGGTAGAAGAGGGAAGATCGGGGAAGTGTCCCTCGTGCAGCCTGATAACTGCATCATATCAAAGATTTTCATGTGGTGGGCCTTCCTAATAAATTATTTTAATTTCGTTTTCTTCTTGATATTTTAGGAAGGAGCTGGGTATTCCTGCAGACTTATAGATAAGAGATGAATTTTACACGGCCAAATTAAATAAGATCATTTTTTTTGTACCAGTAAATGAATGCCCAGGTTTCCAGACAGGGCTTTATTATCTATCATCATTCATTGAAATCTACACCTATATATAGATTATCTTAACCAGTTAACAACCAGCTTGCGTACATTTACTGCTGCAGAGTGGCAGCATAACGCGAATTGCGATCTAGAAACGGCTAGGGGGCGAGCACGCGCCGCGGTGGGCAGACTCTCGTGCCCGCCATGCGCTCCCTCAGTGTGGCCACGGGTCGGATGGACTCGATGTCCGCCTGTGACTGACGATCTCCTACTAAGGAGGAAGCACCGGGAAGCATGGGGAACCGCCGATGTAAACATGGCGGTTCCCCATTCTGTCAGTGGGCATGACAGAGATCTACTGATCCCTGTATTCGGGATCAGTTAGATCTGTCATGCCCCTGCCAGCCCAGCCCCCACACAGTTAGAACACACATAGGAAACACAGTTAACCCCTTGATTGCCCCCTGCAGGTTAACCCCTTCCCTGCCAATAACATTTATACAGTAATCAGTGGCTATTTTTAGATCTGATCGCTGTATAAATGTCAATGGTCCCAAAAAAGTGTCAAAAATGTCCGATCTGTCCGGCGCAATATCGCAGCCCTGATAAAAATTGCAGATCGCTGCCATTACTAATAAAAAAAAAGTAAAAACGCCATAAATTAATTCTCATGGTTTGTAAACGCAGCAACTTTTGCGCAAACCAATCAATATATGCCAATTGAGGTTTTTTTTTTTACCACGAATATGAGGAAGTATGTATATTGGCCAAAATTAATGAACAAATTCGTTTTTTATATATTTTTTTGGATATGTATGTAGCCATGTGCTCCCTTGGGAGTGGCTGGTAGTTGTGTTACAGCTGTCCTCAATCCCACCATATCTCACACATCCGAAGTCACTGAACAGGCCGGCTTTTATTTTTGTTTGTTTTATTTAGGGGATTTAACTTGGATGGGGAAAAGGGGGAACTGTGGGATGCCCAAAGAATTGGTTACAGGAGCTCCTATATACACGACTGTATATACGCTCTACTTCCTCCAGCACATCTCTTCTGCAGACTATTGATCCTTCCCTTCTCTTCAACACATCACTTGCAGACTATTGCTCCTTCACTTCTCTCCAGCACACCACTTAGTTTCTGACCTGAAGGGAAATTTATCAGGCTCACATAACTCCTTTTTCTTCATCGGAGCTAGCACATGGTGAGGCCTGCACTCTGTCAGCGGGACCTCCGGACTACCCATTACAGGCCAGGGTCTTGGTCCCCTAAAAGTGTAGCTTAGTACGTTGGTACTATCTGGGGCTTTGATGGATTACAACACCCAACCCATACCTCTTCCAGGTCCCACCAACCTGCTTTCCTCACAGTGACACTCCTTCCCCTGACTGGCTCCCAAGGCTTCTGCAGACTGTCCACTATTCCTCTCCCAGACTGTTCCAACCTTTCTCCTCCAGCTCCCAGGGTCTGTCACTCACCGACTCCAGTGGATACTTTAAAGTGTTCTCAGTAGCACCTCTGCCATTTTCCTACTCCCTTGTGCTGCGCCAGGAATTAACTCCGCTCCTGGCTCCAGGCGTCAAGGCCACCCCCGCAGACTGGTGGCTCCCTCCTGGGTAGAGGCCTCCACGGCACCTCTGCTACATCTTCCACACAGCACTCTCCTCCCCCCTGCTGGCAGACTGCTCTATTTAAGGAGGCCTGTCCCCTGCCAATCCAGACTGTAGATTGATCAGGGCTCCTTGTCATACATCAGGAAGTGACACCTCCTCATCCATCCCCCTCTCTAGGTCCAACCGACCTGACTAGCACGGCACTTATGGAGACAGGAGGGACCGGAGATGGAGGCATCTCCCATTCAACATACGAGGGCAGATCCCGTTGTTTGTTTTGTGAATATACACTGACATTGTTGTCCCAGTTGGACCGGAGTGTGGAAATATCCCAACGCACACCTAAAAAAGCAATACGTTCTGACATGAAGAAGTGGGAAAATTATTGGTGCCTCCCTCCTTTGAATATGTGACTCTGAGTATGTGGCAAGGGTATCTGTATACATTTTAAAACTGGAACCCGAACCACTCTTACAGCAACATTCTGACTCCTATTCGTTTTTTGAAGTTATCTCTTGTACATTTTGAGTGTGAAGTCCTCTCAAGTATTAGTACTAGATAAAGTGCGTCTAGGTACGCAAATACATTCTGCAATAAGCCCCTGACGAAAGGCTTGAAACTGAAACGCGTCGGACTCTTCTCCTTTTGCGTAGGACTGCAGAAGGACTTAAAGAACATATACTCTGATTGGTGTGGGCCAGCTGGATGATAATTTTTTCATGGTTTTAACAGGATGTGACATTCATGTAGATATTAACAAATTTAGTTGCCATACACATTTTTATCTGTATTTATGTGCAATAAATGAGGAATTGTTATACATAAATATGTGGTATTGATCTTTTCTGTTCCGCCACCTCTAAAGTCCCACCAATAGGGGTCATTCTTCTGGTATTCAATCTACACTATTCACAGTGGCACAAACAAATGTGTTAAACATCTCTATAAACAAATGCGACCATGATCTAAAAAGTCCACAAGCATAGTGTCCATAAGTCATAGATAATTGGTATAAAACCGTGAAAAAAACATGAAAAAAAACTTGAAAAAACTGGTGTAATAGTCCAAAGAAGTATCAACACCATAAATCCTCCACCAACGTGAGAAAAGTGCGAATTCCACACCCTTTTGGAATAAGGCTCACCAAATAGTCATATTCAATCACGTCTATGATTAATCTTGTTTAGTAAGGTTTGAAAATCTCTAGTTCCTTCCAGGTCTCTCCAGACTGCAAACCAATGATGTCACTCTCCACGGAGTTGGAGAGAGGGAAAAGGGAGGGAAAGAGTGGGAGGGGAGAGGGGAGGTAAGAGAGAAGGAGGGGGAGGGGTAGGGAAGAGGGAGAAGGAGAAAAGAAGAGAGGGAGAAAGGGGGGAAGGAGGGAGAGTGGCAGAAAGAACCAAGAAGCAAAGGAGGGAGGGGGGAAGAGCAGGAGGAGGCAGGGGAGGGAGAAAGAGGGGGCGAGCTGGGCAGGAGAGAGAGGAAGAGAGAGGGAGAGAAAGAGAAGGGGAAAGGGTAGGTAGAGAGGGGGAGAGAGACAGAGACAAATACAGACACAGGGGGCGGTGAGCATTACTACTTTTGTGCCCTATTAGGCCTGGGGGATATTAAAAACACAAGATGTTTGTAGCACGTGGTTGGATTGTAGAAGTGACCACAGCCTCACCTTATTTACTTACTCAGTAAACATTTACTTTCCAAAGTGAATATTTACTTTAGTAAAGAAACAATCTTTACTCTGGAATCTGAACTGCTCTTTAGTCTTAAATCCTCACTTTTAAAATCAGACATTTCTTAAAATGATACTACTTGGTTGTACGTAGTCTGTTTGGCTATCTACCTTAACCACTTCAATACTATGCACTTAGAACACTTTACTACCAGACCGATTTTCAGTTTTCAGTGCTGTTGCGCTTTGAATGACAATTGCTCGGTCGTGCGACGTTGTACCCAAACAGATTTTTTATAATTTTGTTCCCACAATTAGAGCTTTCTTTTGGTGGCATTTGATCACCCCTGCGGTTTTTATTTTTTGCGCTACAAATAAAAAAAGACTGAAAATTTTGAAAAAAAAAATTCTCTATTTTTGTCACAAAACTTTGTAAATAAGTAAATTTTCTCCATCACTGGTGGGCACTGATGAGGCTACACTGACGGGCACTGATGTGGCAGTACTGATTGGTGCTGATGAGGCAGCACTGATGAGGTGGCACTGATGATGAGGCACTTATATGCAGCAATGATGAGCACTGTTAGGCGGCACTGATAAGCAGCACTGACGGGTACTGATAGGTGGCACTGATATACAGCACTGATGGGCACTGATATGCAGCACTGATGGACACTGCTAAGGGGCACTGATGGGCACTCATAGACAGCACTGATTGGCACTCATAGGCGGCACTGGGCACTGATAGGTGGCACTGATGGGCACTGATAGGTGGGCACTGGTAGGTGGCAATGGTGGGCACTGATATGTGGCACTGGTATGCATTGATAGGGGCACTGGTAAGCACTGATAGGGGCACTGGTGGGCATATATACTGATAGGCACTCATTCCCTGGTGGTCTAGGGTGGCATCTGAAGGTGGCACTGAGTGCTATCCACATTGGGCACTATGTCTCTTACCTGGTGGTCTAGG
>BLSH010146847.1:148576-164398 GCA_018402905.1 Glandirana rugosa
GAGTGCGTAGACGACTGTACACGACACCTTAAAGTTCGTACGGAAACAGAGGGGTTACCCGTCGTAGGTCATATCCACTACCACTTATACTGGAGTCCCCCCCGTACTATATGTATACTTACAGTGGAAACAAATGTATAGTCGCGTCGACCGGTGGTGATAAATGTATACTTACGACAGCGATAAATGTATAGTCACGGTCAATAAATGTACATTTGTATCCCAGACGACCCCTCAGTAGACATGTGTTGTTATCCCGTCTCAACCCGTCGAAATCATCGTCGTGGATCTATAGCCTGGTTTAAATTCCCTTGTCCCTTGAAGTTTTAGACCTGTGCTGTGTCCCGATATCTAGGTGCTGCTACTAAAGCTGCCCAACTCTGCCCTATTGTTGTGTACAGATGACTCCCCAGCAGACCCTATGTTTACATGTAAATAACTGGCACTGATATGTAAATAGCGACAGCATTCATATGTAAATAGTGGTGGCCAGCTGCGCTGATATGTAAACAAAGGTGACATTCATATGTATATCATGCCCCCCCTGAGGTCATATTCACCATCACCTATACTGGATGCTGCCCATTGGGGAGACAAAGGCATGCTTGAAATTCCACAGCACATGTCAGCAGATGCGTGAGGGTGTCATTAATAATTGATGCCACTGCTGTGTATCGGCTAAAGGGCAGCACATTTCTGTGGTGTCAGGAAAGCGACTTTGTGCTTCCCAGTCCATGGTGTGCAGGTAGTGAGATGATGTGCTGTAACCTCTAGCAACCAATCTGTGGGCAGTAATGATGTACAGTAATCTCTAGCAACCAAACAAGCAGAAAGCATGTGCTGTAACCTCTAGCAACTAATCAGTGAGCTGTAATGTGTGACGTAGCCTCTAGCAACCAGTCAGTAAGTGGTAATAATATGCTGTATCCTCTGGCAACCAATCAAAATCACTGCTGATCTGATTCAGTAAACTGATTTTGAGTCTAGTTGCTATTTATTGTATGTCTCAGAGCAGGCGGAGAGTGAAATTGCATGAGGGGGGGCCCAAGAAAATATTTGCCCTGGGTCCAATCAATATTAAAGATGGCCCTGACCTCAATTAATATACCGTATATTGTATGATTTCTTTTGCAGATGGGCATTTCTTTGAATCTGACTAAAGCTTTGAAAGTGTGTACAAGCGGTCTCCTAGTTACAAACATGCGACTTACAAACAATTCCTACTTACAAATGGAGGGAGACAACAGGAAGTGAGAGGAAATCTCCCCCGAGGAAGGGAAATTCACTCCTTTAAGAGTTATTATGGGAAAAAGGAGTCTCCACTGATGCTTTATCACCAAGGTTTGTTTCCACAACAACCCAAAATTTTCAAAATCCAATTATCATTGGGACAGGAAGTGAGGTGACATCTTCTGAACAGAAACATAGACAGCAAAACAAACATTACAGGGGTGTTAAACCTTCCCTATGCTATCCAAAAAGCTTAAAAATATTTTTTTTTTGTCTGAAGCTACACTTAAAAAATGTAACTGTTCCGACTTACAAACAAATTCAACTTAAGAACAAACCTACAGTCCCTATCTTGTTTGTAACCTGGGGACTGCCTGTATTTTTTATTTATGCAAAATTTGTTTGTGTGTGTTTGTTTGACCTTTTGTTCCTTTCCCACAGAGATTGTGATTTTTTAACATTCTGTCAAAACTTTTGTGAATCAGTATTGCTTGGACCTTGAAGAAGGGGACACACCCCAAAAGCTTGCCCTGAAAAATTGTATGTTAGTGTAAATAAAAAAAAGTATCACGGACAGTACTCAATTTTGTTTCTTATTCATGCCAACAAACTTGTGAAATAACAAACTTTTATTTCTGCAGGAAGAACTTTTAGCAGATATTTCAGAAAAAAACTACACCTGGGTTTGCTTAACAAGTTAATTTTTTTATATACATAATGGAGAATAAAACTTTTTACTGTTCACTTCAGTTTAATCTATGTAAAGGATGCATTTGCAAAATGAAATAGTATGTACAGGTATGTTCTAGCACAACAATTTTCTTTCCCTAGGATTTAAGAATGTTCACACAATAAAATGTGCAAAGATTCACTTCAAATATCCAACCATGTTAAAGTAAATCCTGTGATTGCTCATTTCATTTACACAACTGGATAATTAAGTGTTTATTCACACAATTTATGGTGTGAAAATTCTCAGACACTTTAGTAAATCAGCCTCAATGTATCTGCCCCGGGAGATTGCATTTCAAATTGACTTGTAAAAGTTAAATAGCTTTGAATAGAGCAGGAGCACTTATTGATGAAAATAGTGATGTATAAAATTACATTGGATCCTTTTGTGTCCAACAAACACAGAAAACACCATAGTTGTTCTGTATTAAAGAGGAGGTCCAGCCCCCCATGAAAAATTAAAAGTCAGCAGTTACACTGCTGACTTTTAATATATGGACACTTACCTGTCCAGGGAGCCCGCAATGTCGGCATCCCAGTCAATCTTAGGATAAGCTGTTGGCATTCCTGGTAAGGTGCAGGAAGGAGGAGGGGGCAAAAACTCAGAGAGATGGCGCCGCGGTGCCATCTCCAGGAGTGGGGAACGGTACCTGTCAAAAACAGGTACCCGCCCCCCCCCCCCAAAAGGTGCCGGAGGGGGGGAGGAAGAAGATGGATAAGCGGAAGTTCCACTTTTGAGTGGAACTCTGCTTTAAATATATGATGTTATTACACCTATTGAAGACAGTTTTGTGGATCATTTTTGGATTTGGTGACATTTGGACAAAAAAAAAATAAAGCTACTTTACTCATCTGAAAGTTGCATGTCATAATATTTTTCTTTCTCCTGCATTAGTATTAAGGAATGTGGTATTTGGATTCAATACAAGCCCACAATTAATTACTGAACTGTATTTATATGAATCTCTCTTTCTCTCTCCCTCTATATCATGGCTGTCCGCATGGGGGGCAAGTGCCCCCCTTGAGCAAGGTGTCAACACACACTCATGATGGCCGATCCTAGGCTAGTGCCCAGGGTGCACCATGCCCAGGTGCCGCAAGCTGCCGCAAAGGAGGGGCACCAGAGCTGTGCCAGTCACTTACTGTTACATACAGCAGCAGCGCCCCTAATCCGTAGATTCTCTTATTGCACCGTCTGCTGGCCTCTCTGCTGCCTGCTGCACTGGTTGCTAGACTCACCTGCCACCTGGAATCTAGCAACCAGTGATGTTATGTCATGGTGTCTGCATGGGGGGACAAGTGCCCCCCCAGATTAGGTGCCAGCACACACTCAGGGCCAATCTTAGGCTAGTGCTCAGGGTGCACCGTGCCCAGGTGCCGCAAGCTGTCGCAAAGGGGGGGCACTAAAGCTGTGCCAGTCACTTACTGTTACACTCAGCAGCAGCAGTGGCGCCTCGACTCCTTAGATTCTCTTATTGCACCATCCGCTGGCCTCTCTGCTGCCTGCTGCACTGGTTGCTAGACTTGCCTGCCACCTGGCATCTAGCAACCAGTGATGTTACGTCATGAGGCCGAGGTGAGGCCCCAGCATTCAGAGCAGAGGACTTCCTCCTTCGCGCCTGGTCAATTTTGGCTCCACCCACCTCCTTCATCTTCTCCAGGCAGCACGGCTCAGAGCCTGAGGGAAGGAAGTGAGCACGCCTGAAGAGCTGAGTGTGAGCTGTCCACCTGGACCAGCACCTGCCTGATGTGAGGCAGCCTGGGTCCATGTTCTGGAGCTCATCTAACAGCACTACTTGTATAATTGCAGGCAAGGTGTTAAATTCATTATTTCATGATAGATATGCGGGATATATCATTGCTAACCATCTAAAAATGCTCTTTACCTGTATACACTGTACTGTAACTAAATTATTACACATATAAAGATTATCTAAAATAGTATTTCTAATTAAATGTTTTGCTAGTGAAATGCATCAGCAGAATATTCTATTTTAGAATCAATTACTATCTATTGCAGATACTGAATTTCATAGCCAAGCTGCTGTTTTAAATCTCTCCTCTCTGTATCAATCAAAGATAAACCCACATAAGTACAATACAATGAGGGCCAGTGCATTTTTTCTGCATCAAAAAAGCATGGAATTAGGTTATATGGTTTCCAATGGCATAGTTCATAGCAGTGCAGTCAGTTCCAGGGCTTTCATGTTCCAGAAAAAAAGTAGAACATGCTGCATTTTTCCTGCACTGGACTGTACTAGAACGCAGTAAAACACATCAAAAATGTACTGGACCCCAGTACAGTAGAAAAAAAAACAGGAAATAAGAAGAAAAAAGCGTCTGGAATGCATCCAAAAATGCATCAAAAATCCAACGGAATGCTCCAAAAACGTGTTAAAAACGCCCATGCAAAAACACATCCAGAACGGATCTGGAATTTTTGTGGTGTGAACCAGCTCTAATAATGTAATAATGGATATAGCAAAGAATAAATATTTTTTCACTATAATAAACATACCTTCAAAAGCATAGAAACCATTGTGATAAAACAACCTTTCCTAATGAAATGCTCCCCTCCCAGAAATTAAAATAAAAAAGAACCAGTTAAGGTGAGCTTAACCCTCTTTTACATCCTTTCAGCTATCATTAAAAAAAAACAGCAGTGGGCCAATCCTACTGCAAACAAACATTAGTAGTGTGCACTGCCATGCTGTGTATCAAATCTTATTTTAAAACTCCACAGTGCTACTTGAATTAACACTTACAGGAAGCCTGGATGATGGTACACATACCTGTGTCCAGACTCCCTGAAATCCTCTAGCTGGGCCAAAAGAAAATCCTGATTAGTTCTTTACACGCAGTCAATGGTATCCCCAAGCTATACCCTTTCACCACTCAAAAAGAGAGGGATGTGCAGCCATGATAGTCCGATAAGCACACTGTCAATATACTGTAACTGTGTTGAATCTATCTCTAAGGCATTATAGATAATACTTTTTTGTATTTCTATGTTAATTTAATTACGAAACCAGTTGAATCTCCAAGTATAAAGCTAAAAGTACAAATGAAATACGCATATGTGTATGGCTTTACCTGTTGAAGGGTTTGTACTTCTAATCAACAAGATTTGGGATCCAAGTGCCCCTGCCAGGCAGTATAGCAAGACCATGGGCCTTCCCATAGACTACACTGAAAAAATGGCCTGCAGACAACACTACAAGCAATATCTAGATCTAAAGACCTACCCTTACTTGTGACAATGAAGGAACAGCAGAACATTGATAAGGTCTTCTCATGCTTCTGTACACCTTCTGTAAGTATATTTATACATTCATCTTTATTTAAAAAATACAATCGTGAATTAAATAGCATGTCACCAGTTCAGCATTAAAGGGGCTGTAAACCTTAAAAAATAAAAAACCCTGCAAGAGAAAGGCATAATGAGCTAGTATGCATCGCATACTAGCTCATTATTAAATACTTACTTTAGAACGATGCCCTGAATCGGAGTCAGTGCTCCAAGTACACGGCCGACACTGTAATTGGCCAGAGCCGCGATGGCGTCACTCCCACACATGCATGCGGGAGCCGCCAATCAGTCACGGTACGGCCCTGAAAAAATGGCACCACGTGGCACAGATGACGTCGGCGCAAGCATATACAGTGAATATCTCTTAAACTGTGCAAGTTTAGGAGATATTCACGGTACCTACAGGTAAGCCTTATTATAGGCTTACCTGTAGGTAAAAGTGGTTGTAAAGGGTTTACAACCACTTTAGAGGGTTAGTTTACCTTAAGGGGCATAAGGGGGGATACGGGGCATCTGTAGATAAAATCAAACTGTAGGCCATTTATGTACCATCTGTAACTTGACTGGAATACTCCCAGGACATTGCTAAGTGAGGTCTAGTTATCATTGCTCACCTCCACCATCACAGGCGTGAGTTGTCAAATGCTGAGCTCAAAGCTACTACATAGCAGAGGGCAAGAGTGTGTGAGGAAGTTTGAATCAGAGAAAGAACTCATTCCTGTGATGGAGGAGGTGAGCAGTAATGACTAGGCTTCATTTAGCAATGTCCTATCAACGTCCTAAGAGTATTCCAGTCAGGCTTTATGAGGTACATAAATGGCCAACACCTAAAACAAGGGTTTTATTCAACTTTAGTCAGAGCCGCACAGTTTGTTTTTATCTACAGACATTCCTTGTCTGCATAGGTGTTTTTTTTGTAAAGGTGAATTAGCCCTTTAAAGAAGGAAACTGTCACAATCACTTGTGCTTTGTTGCAGCAGGAGTCTTCTCTCCTGTACAAGATCATTGGTGTGCAATCAATCAGTGGCCATCAACACCTCAGACAATCCATGACCATGCTCTGTCTTAAAGGATTGTTGCTTGGTGTTTGAGCAATGCGTTGCCACCCTAGCTCTGTGACTCCAAGTGGCTCCTAAGCATGTCCCCATTGATCGTCTGTGATCCCTGGGTGTTCCCAGAGTCTCCAAACTCCAGTGATCTTCCATGACTACCTGCGAATTCCAGCCTGAAACCTGCGATCAGTATCTGTGTGATTCCCTGTGTTTTCCAGCCAGCAACTTATCACTAGCACTTGTGTGATTCTCTGAGCACTCCTGACTAGGAATGAGCTTGGGTATGTTCAGATCCTAGTCTGAACCCACATAAGCAAGCCCATCGGGAAGCTGTCAATGTACTGGACCAGTTACATGTGATTGAGATGTTCTTCACTCCATAGCTTCACATATACACTCACCGGTCACTTTATTAGGTACACCTGTTCAATTGCTTGCTAAAATAAATTGCTAATCAGCCAATCACATGGCTGAAACTCAATGCATATAGGCATCTAGATGTGGTGAAGAGGACTTGCTGAAGTTCAAACCGAGCATCAGAATGGGGAAGAAAGGGGATCTAAGTGACTTTGAACGTGGCATGGTTTTTGGTGCCAGACATGCTGGTCTGCGTATTTCAAAAACTGCCAACCTACTGGGATTTTCACACACAACCATCTCTAGGGTTTACAGAGAATGGTACTGGCCACAGGAAGAAGCCTCCAGGACCAGACGTTCACTACAGGTATCTCCCCCCAGGCTCTTGGAGTCATTATTCCTGAAACATGCTCAGCCATCATACAGGTGCTGCAGAAGGACTATATTAAGGTATGTTTCATGTTAATACCACATTTCATGTGTTTCTGTGTGATAATATTGTATTTGCCCTTTTTGCCAATACCTAATTAGCAACATATAATATACATATAGTGAATGTACCTAATGCGCTCCCGATGTACAATCAGGGCTTATGGAGGGCTGGGGATCGCTGGGTATCAGTGGTGTAATGAAACACTCAGACCTATATCAAAGCTGCCATCTATCAAAGACTTCAATATAGCATAGGCACCAGAATATCCACTAGTATAGCTCGTACAGCGGCAGTCAGATCCCCATAGAAAGCTTTGACCCTTGAGTAGACGTTGATCATTGGAATGATTGCACAGTCTATGGGCCCACTGACTCTCCTTCCTACTTTAGCATCAGGACATTGGTTTTCTTTCTATGGGGATCTGACTGCCACTGTATGAGCTATACTAGTGGATATTCTGGTGCCTATGCTATATTGAAGTCCCTGCTCATGACCGTCTATTGACGAATCTGTCTGAGATTAGAGCTGACAACCTATTGATATCTGGTAAGCAGATTTGGGTATATGAGCACGCTGCACGGTGTGGATTTCTTCGTTTCCTTTAGGAAGATATCTCACTTGGTGGTCGGTGGATTTCCCTAAAGAACTTTACCTATCTCTATATGGATGTGTCTCATTATCTGCATACCCCTATACTATATGGACTTTAGGACTATTTAAGCGCTATCATACACTTCTCTATTGGCTACATTTCTGTGGCTCCGGTTGATATTCTGTACGTGAATTTAGCCAATTGTATTGTGTTATGTATTGACATATAATATACATACAATAAGCTGTGAATGTCTTCTTTGGCCTCATGCATGCTCTAAGCTTTTTCACCTCCTTCTTTCCTCTACACACCTCCCCAGCATGTTGTCCATACACACTCAGCCTGTCACAATTATTTATGTCTGCTGCATTTTAGGCCTTAACCCCACGCAAAAACACACACTTTTCAAATGTTATTTGTGTGTTTCAAAACCTGCAGAGTGCTTGAGGTCTTCTTATTATGTCAAAGCTAATCTCCACCCTCCCAAAAAGTTAGATAAGCATTTCAAACTACTGTATCTCCTGACATGTAATCTCCTATACACACTCTCCATTTATTGTGGGTCACATTTCCTTAATAATTAGCCAAACCATGTAGTGCAAGGGACTGCTTGATTACCTACTAATTTGACCTCATATGATATCTTTTGGTTGATTATTCATTGAAAAATGTAATTTGAATAGTATGTATGTAGCTTGGGATTATCACACTTCTTACCTGTCCACTGTGCTGGAAATGGAAGTCTAGCCTTATGTTGCCCTTGCATTTTTATGTTAAATAACATTTTTATGCTTTGTGTGCAAGTAGTAATAGTCTATTTGTTTTTCTCCACAGTTTCCTTCCAATCCCCAGCAGTGGCAGGAAGTTGCTGCTCAGTTTTTGCAGCAATGGGATTTTCTCAACTGCGGGGTTGCCATTGATGGCAAGCATGTGAGGATTGTCCCACCACCCAACTCTGGCTCCTATTACTTCAATTACAAGGGGTTTTGCAGCATGGTGATGCTTGCCATTGTGTCTGCAAGCTACACGTTTTTGTACTTGGATGTAGGAAAGAATGGCAGCAACTCTGACGGAGGAGTCATCATGCAAACCAAATTTTATAGGTGGCTTTAGAATGGCACCCTTAACTTTCCACCTGCAGACCAAAATGTGGAGGGTCCGAATGTTGTCTTTGTCGCAGATGAGGCATTTGGTCTTGGAGAACATCTTATGAAGCCATTTCCTCAATGCAACCTGACCCCTGAGCAGAGGATTTTCAATTACAGACTTTCTCGTGCTCGAAGGGTGGTGGAAAATGCATTTGGAATTTTGTCTAATAGGTTCCATCTCTTGGCTCATAATGCCCATAAACCTGACATTGTATAAAATCAATCATGTGATATTGTGCTGCTGCATCCTCCATAATTTTTTTACGCAGGAATGCTAGCAGTTATATGACCTCCATGCCCAGTGACATTGATCCAGCCCTGCCAGGCCCTAGTACATCGGCTGAAGGTCATCCGTCGTTAGATGCAATGGCAGACCTCCAGACTAGCCGTGCTACCTTGGCCATCCAGAATGCAAGGGATTTGCGCATCAAATGTGTGGACTATTTTGTGGGGAGAGGGGCTGTGTCTTGCCAGGAAATGATTCCTGATCGTGTTTAATGTTTTGTTGGCCTTATAAATTAATCATTCGGTTAAACTACTCTTGTCTGTCATTGTTATATGTATAAGATATGTTCTATATATGTATTTTATTTTGTCATTTGCTCCAAGAGGGAAATCTAACCTTCATTTCTTCATGAGGTCCCAATATCAGCTTAAGCTAAGTATTTTGGTGTGCAGGGGGTCTGCTACACACACACACACAATGTTTTTGTTCTTCATGCATTCCATGCATGAAGAACAAAAACATGATGCATTCCCAAGTGCTTCAAAGTTTTCCTGCTGAAATTCGCATGGGTTGACAACATATACGAGCACATTCACTCTGTAAATACATAAACGTAGGGAATTCACAGGTATACATCAAGTAAAGAAGAAGCCACACACTGTTAGTATCAAAACTTTATATTACTAGCACATCCTGAGGTGCTTTTTAAGGTGTAAAAGTCATCTTGAAAACAGACATCAAGCACACAGATATTTTAGGCCCCAAACGACAAAGTGTGTAAACATGTGCTCTATCCCATCAGGGGTTATCAAGTGTCATGTTTCTGGGGGGCAACCCCCCTTCCTCCAAACTCAGGTTTCTTGGAGAAAGGGGTGTTGCATCAGCAAAACGTGTGAGTTGATCCCATCGGGGGTTCTGAACTGATGCGTTTCGGGGGTGCCCCCTTTAACCAAACTCAAGTAGCTTTGATAATGGGGCACCCCCGAAACGTGTCAGCTCAGAACCCCTGATGGTATCAACTCACACGTTTTGCTGATGTAACACCCCTTTCTCTAAGAAACTCGAGTTTATAGGAAGGGGGGTTGCCCCCCAGAAACATGACACTTGATAACCAATGATGGGAATAAGCACATGTTTACACACTTTTTCATTAGGCCATCGAAAAACATCGAACAATTCCCCCCAAACAAAGATGTTAAAAAAATAAAAATGGTGTCCCCAAAAAACCAGGCCAAGTACAACCAAATTTAAAATTTCCCTAGCATGTCCCCAATATCCATCAATTGCCTTTGTAATTCTTTAGCTGCCCTTTGCATGTCCTCCAGCTCGGCACAGCACCTCAGAATTTCGCTTTGTAATCTGCCCGCAGTGCACTGGGGCACCTCATGACCTGGTAAGAAGAGGAAAATGTATTAGGGCAATGATGGTCAAGTGGCTGAGGGCCAACAAAATGATTTAGGGGCATTTTGTTTTTTCCAAGTGAGATGTTTTAATTGTTTGGTATTTGATGAATTTTATCTTTCTTGTGAAGTTTTAGTATGAAGGTTGTGGCGATTCCCCTTTACTTGGTTGATACAGCTCGAGCCGTAGTGGCTGAGCTGTGACACATGTTTGACATTTTTCAAACTAAATTAATATATTTGTTAAAGCCAATAATAAAGGCCACAGCCATACTTTATACCAAAGGAAACAAGGCGTGTTTGTCTTTATTATTAACTGCTGTCTGCTGTCCCGTGTAACAATAGACATGTCAATACACATGAAGCAATGTTAGAACAATACTTACAAGGGCAAACTACAGGGTCACCCCCAGCTTCTTCCATTTCAAATTCTGGATGTTGGGGCAGCTGTTGGGATCCCATTTCCTCTAAAACATAAAAATACTACATTACTTAAGCATCCCAAAGTGACAACTGGTTCAACACATACATTTTTCTAGTTGACCAACCTTGCACTTGGGCTGGGATGCCCGATTCGGGCGGACTGGTCACCTGGGGTTGGGGGGGACTTTGGAGGATTTTCTGCCAAAAAACAACAACAAATGGAAGATGATGCCATTTTCCAAGGGCCAAAGACTTGGCAAGTGCCAACATTGGTAAACTCCAACAGCTGCCCCTGATCCTATGGGATGTGGGCTGTTTGATATCCATCATAAGCATTTGTGTGACTTCAAGCACTGTATCCTCTCCCCATGTCTGCACTAGCAAGGCTGTATTAATGGGCACTGATGAATCAGTCAGCAGCCAGCAAAGTGACACTTATCCTTTAATTTAAGCCTGAATCCACTGCCCTTTGCCCACCTAGCAGCACCTCTGTCTGTGGCTCAATTTGTATTGTTGTCATTTTGCACTTACATTTTGGGTGTGACGGTGACATGGATTCCGCCTCAGCTGACGGGCCAGGGGTGGAAGACTCCCTTGGTCCCTTGCAGGGGTGGGCCCCTTGTTTATTCTGTTTCCCTGTTGAAAAATACAAAAAGAACATAAGTGCAAAAGCTAAAGGATTGTCTAAAAACAGTATAAAATTTTATTCTTCGTATATGCTTTAGTTTTGAATTCAAATTTGTAAGCCCAAGGCATACAAAGATTTCCAAAACTCACCTATAATTCTCTCTAGCTACTATTACCAATAACAGGTCCAGACACCTAATTTAAACATATACATATTGCTTACATACAACTATTGCTTACTTTTTTCCAGGACTCAATGGATCTGGTGTAGCTGATCTTGCTCACGGTGTTTTAGGTCTGACCACCGTTTTCAGAGCTAATATTTTGACTGCTGGACACCGTATTTTCGAGCCAGGCAACTTATGACCCGCTCTAAAATGAAAGCTGTATGGCTGTTCTTCTCCTATGAGTTCCTACCCCAATTTATTGATTTATACCGTCAACTCCCATGTCTTTGGAATGCCCAGACCAAGGAGTATTTTAACTGGGTCCAAAGGCGGGCAGCTTGTGAGCAACTGCTAGAGCTGTGCAAGCAGATAAACCCCAATGGCACTGTCAAATATGTCAGAGACAAGATTGCCAACATCAGGACCACATATGGGAAGGAGGTAAAAAAAATACAAGAATCCCAGAGGTCAGGAGCTGCAGCATCTGACGTATATGTACCTAAGCTGTGGTACTTTGAGAGCTTGCAGTTTCTGAGAAACCCATCTGAGGCCAGGCTATCTCTATCCACCCTGCCCTCTACCTCTACTGAGGCCATGGCTCCTAGACCTGAGGATGAAGATGTGGAGGAGGCCATCTTGACCCAGGTAGAGTGTTGTTGAACATACTGTAAAGATAAAATACAATGATAATAACTAGAGTTGAGCGAACCCGGACTGTACAAAATATGGGTCCATACCCGACTTTAGGGTGTCTGTGCCCCGAACCCGGACATTTGAAAAAAGTCCGGGTTCGGTATTCCTGTATTTTTGGCGCCTTTTCTATAGCTGCTGGGCAGCCAATCAACAAGCTTTTCACTAGTTTGCCCTTAGAAGCCATCACAGCCATGCCTGCTAATGGCATGGCTGTGATTGGCCAGTGCATCATGTGACCCAGCATCTATATGAGGCTGGAGTCACGTAGTGCCACGTGTCAGATCATCTCAGACTAGAGTAGGGAGAGCTTCATTGTGGTGCTGTGAGGGAAAGATTAGCGCTCACAACCATCTCAGACTGCATTAGGGAGACCTTCATTGCGGTCCTGTGAGGGAGACATTAGCGTTTAGAACCATCTTATACTGCATTAGGGAGAGGTTCCTGTTGGTGCTCTGAGGGAGCGATTATCATTCTAAAACCATCTACTACTGCATTAGGGAGAGGTTCCTGTTGGTGCTCTGAGGGGGAGATTATTATTCTAAAATCATCTACTATTGCATTAGGGAGAGGTTCCTGTTGGTGCTCTGAGGGAGAGATTATCATTCTAAAACCACCTCCTACTGCATTAGGGAGAGGTTCCTGTTGGTGCTCTGAGGGAGAGTTTATCATTCTAAAACCATCTACTACTGCATTAGGGAGAGGTTCCTGTTGGTGCTCTGAGGGAGAGTTTATCATTATAAAACCATCTCCTACTGCATTAGGGAGAGGTTCCTGTTGGTGCTCTGAGGGAGAGTTTATCGTTCTAAAACCATCTCCTACTGCATTAGGGAGAGGTTCCTGTTGGTGCTCTGAGGGGAAGTTTATTGTTATAAAACATCTCCTACTGCATTAGGGAGAGGTTCCTGTCGGTGCTGTGAGGGGGAGATTATTTTTTCTAAAATCATCTCATACTGCAGTAGGGACATGTTCCTGTCGGTGCTGTGAAAGACAGATTATCGTTCTAAAATCATCTCATACTGGTGTAGGGAGAGGTTCATGCTGCTGGTGTGAGCGGTGGAGAGGTTCCTGCTGCTGGTGTGAGCTGTGCATTTCTTGCACAAAAATAAAAAGTGCATCTACAATTTTATTTTTTTTTTTAAAAAAAGAATAACAATTTATTCTTCTTTTTTTTTAGCATTAATAAATAGTGCTACATAGTACATTTGTGTCCAGAATGAGGAGAGCGTCAAATAAGGGACGTGGTCGTGGTCGCGATGCTGTTGGTGTTGGTGGTGTTGCTGAAGCTCCTGTTGCAAGGAGAGGATGTGGTTGATCTGTGCCAGCTACACGCACAAGTGAAACACCTTCCTCAGGTAGCCGACATTCAACATTATATGGTAGGCCCGTATGGCTCTCAACGAATGGTGAGGCCAGAACAAGTACAGGCGATAGTAGATTGGGTGGCTGACAATGCCTCCAGTTCCTTCACATTGTCTCCCACCCAGTCCCTTGATGAAAGCTCAGAGTTGGCACATGAACCCCATGGCCATCTGTCTTTCACCTCAGCCCCTTGTAAATCAGCCAAGCAGTCTGAGCCCCAAGTCATGCAGCAGTCTCTTATGCTTTTTGATGACTCTGCTAGTGTGCTTTCCGTGGGCCATCCACATAGCCCTGCCCCAGAAGTGGAAGACATTGAGTGCACCGATGCCCAACCACTTCTGTTGCAGGATGAGGACATGCAAACACCGCTTTCCTCAGTGTGCAGACTGACAAGGAGGGCAGTGGTGAAGGGTGGGTGGAAGATGATGTGGAGGATGATGAGGTCCTAGACCCCACATGGAATGAAGGTCATGCGAGTGACATGTGCAGTTTGGAGGAAGAGGTGGTGGTCGCACAGAGGCATCAGCACAGCAAAAGAGGAATTAGGTTGCAAAAGCGTAGCGAGCGTCCCCTAGACAGTAGGCCTGCTACTACCCACCGCACCCAGGGACCTAGCACACCAAAGGCAGCTCAAAGGCATTCCCCGGTGTGGCAGTTCTTCAGACAATGTGCTGACTACAAGACACAAGTGGTTTGCACACTGTGCAATGAGAGCCTGAAGCGAGGGATAAATATTCTAAACCTGAGCACAACCTGCATGACCAGGCATCTAAATTCAAAGCACTTGCTGCAGTGGAATAAGTACCTCAAAATCCTGCTTCCTCTTCTGCTGCTGCCTCGGCCTCTTCCTCCACCTCTACAGTGCCAGTGTCACCTGCCACCCAGCAAACAGAGCATGTGACAGCAACGCCACCATGTCCTCCTCTGTCCCCAAGCATTTCCACATGGTCCCATGGAAGCTTACAGCTCTCCATCTCCCAAACACTATAGGGGAAAGAGGAAGTACCCCCCTACCCACCCGCTATACCTGGCCCTGAATGCCAGCATTTCAAAATTCCTGGCCTTTGAAATGCTGTCATTCCATCTGGTGGACACGGACAGTTTTAAAAACCTGATGGCGGTGGCTGTCCCACAGTACGAGGTTCCCAGCCACCACTACTTTTCCAGACGAGCCATCCCTTCCCTGAACAAACAAGTCGGGGTCTAGATCAAGTGTGCACTGTGCAACGCCATCTGTGTCAAGGTCCACATAACCACTGATACGTGGACCAGTAAGCATGGGCAGGGACGCTATATCTCGCTAACTGCACACTGGGCAAATGTAGTGGCGGGTGGGCCTGAGGCGGCTAGCCGTTAGGCGCATGTCTTTCCACCACCGAGGATTGCAGGGCATTTCTCTTTGCCTCCTGTTGCCTCCTCCTCCTACTGCGCTTCCTCCTCCTCCTCTACCACCTCCTCATCTGCTCAGCGTAACACCTTCACCACCAACTTCAGCACATCCAGGGGGAAACGACAGCAAGCTATTTTAAAACTGATGTTTGGGGGATAAACCCCACACAAGTCCGGCCTGGTGGTGTGCGATAATGGGCAAAATCTTGCCTGCCACCAGATGCAGCTTGTTATTTGCCACTTTTGCCTGCCACCAGATGTTTGAAGAACACTTCCTTTTTATTCTGTCGCTTTTCATATTGCCGCTATTGCTAGCACATCTGCTATTCACACACATGTGTTCTGCAATAGAACAGATGTTATTCACACATTCAATGTTTTCTTCATACATCTGGAAATAGAATAGAACACTTTAACGAAAACCGGGGAGAAACCATACACCTGCTCTTAAAACATCAATTCTATTTCCAGATGTATGAAGAAAAGATTGAATGTGTGAATAACATCTGTGCTGGTGCAGAACACATGTGTGTGAATAGCAGATGTGTTCTGCAGTGACAGTTTCATTTAAAGTGATACACACATTTTAAAAAAAAGTGTGAATAAAAGATATTGAATGATTGACGTTTTGATTTAAAGTGACACACACACTTGAAATTATTGTGCAGAAGAGATGTGGAATGT
>BLSH010146847.1:176489-187490 GCA_018402905.1 Glandirana rugosa
TACACTTCTGTGATATATCGGTAGTATAGTGGATGTATATTTCTCTTAGATATCAAATTACTTGAAGATATCGATTGTTAGTTTGTATCTTATATAAAATCGTAAGGTGGGGACTTGTAGAATTACAATTTTAATTTAATACGAATTCTAGTTAATGACAAGGACAAGTGGTCTTAATACGAGATTCACTAAAAAAAAGGAAATTTAATTATATCTATATCCTCGCAGTACCTTTCTGGACAAAAAAATTTAGTTACGTCAGAACTGTTTACATTTTTCTTTTCAAATGTAAATGCAGTGACATTTTTAATTTCTAGGCATTGAAAATCTAGTCACATGCCTACACTAGCTGAATGGTATATAGAAATTGACTATTTAGCTTTAATGGAAAGACAATATTTGACATCCACTTGGGAAATGTAAACTTTTCTTTTTACATTTGTCAAGACTGCATTGATTTAAAAAAACAGGTCTTTCCATGACGCTCCTATATCTATATTAATTTAAAGGAAAAAAAATCACTTAGAGCATAATTCTGGTGAACAGGAACAGTAATTGATCTTAAGCATAATTTAATTTTAACATTAAGATGTTCAGGGGTGGAATGCTAAAATATATTCTATGTTTGATTGTTAGCTATAGAAGTTCATTAAACTATAGATTCTCTTTATATGTAGGTGATATGATGGCTATATAGTGTCTTCACATTCATTGGTTTCCATCATAGGAAAATATAAGGCTGAGTTACCTATGGTATGTAGGGTTTCCATTTGGCCAATATTTTAAAGGTCTAATTAGTAACCCCATATAAGGTCTCTAAGACCAGCATTTTGAATGTTTGTAAGTCTCTAGGATTTACCTGGCCATTGCAGACATTCATCTAATTGCTCTGTTTAGATATTTTCCAGGTTATCACTATTATTTTACCCCATGGCCTTTATTAAGGATATCTCCTAAGTCCTACCCCTTCTTTTGTACAAAAAGAAGGGTAGTGCAGAATTTTAATGCTGACTTATTAAAGGCTGTGTTTAACTTATGTTTGAGGCATTTATTACCATATTACTCTGGGATCAAAAGCTGGTATTGGGACACACCGAATCTGAGAAATCTTAGTATGGTCAAATGTGAGACAACCTGAAAATATACACAATATCATGGTAACATCCTAGCCTCTCTTCATGGCATTGTGAAGAACCCTGTGGACAGCAGGTAACATGTAGAGATGGTTACCTGTGTTGCATGTGTGAAACTCGATAGTACTGTATTATGTAGCAATATGCAACTGTACACTTGATGTCAGTCTCTCATTTTATGACGTTTGGTGTGAAGTATGTTAGAATTTTTGTCTCCTCTAATGCGTGTTGGTAATTCGTTTTGAATATATTACCATATTACTGAGCATGCACAGTGAAGCAACTGTCATACTTTTGTAGCACAGATCCAGGACTTGTCTGGCTGTTTGGTCCCAGGTTCCATTTCCTGATAGGCCCATAGCAGCCAGGCACACATTAGTTCACAGTCACTGTCACAGACAACAGGCTGTACATGTCTTTTTGCAGTTTATTTTACTGAAAGAACTAGGATAGGACGAGAGAGCCTTAGAATAGTGTAGAAACCTCTAACAAAACTGTAATGGAGGACTCTAAATGTGATCTGCTCCTTCAGGGTGAGAACCACTAGATGTTCAATTTGTTTCATTCTGAATACAAATTCGGGCAAATTTGTGGTTATTCGGAGAGTCGGATGAAATTTTCAGAACGCCTAGGATTTGGATCGGTCAAAAAATGATCGACCAATTCTAATTCTGTGTGCAGAATAGCTGGTTGTTAAGCAGCGGGCCTGGAAACAGGCCACCGCTTCTTTAACAATCGATGACTCATCAGCTGACTTCGGGTCTGGTATGGATTTTAAGGGTAGCCCCACACCAAAACTAAAAAAAAAAAACGGTGTGGGGTCCCCTAAAAATCCATACCAGAATCTTATCTGAGCATGCAGCCTAGCAGGTTAGGAAAGGGGGGACAAGCAAGCGCACCTCCCAACCATACCAGGCCACATGCCCTCAACATGGGGGGGTGCTTTGGGGCAGGGGGGCTCTACATCCGAGGACATTTTTTTTTTTAATAAAGGACTTTTTTGGTGAATAAGTAGGGGTACAATGTACCCCATACTCATTCACATGGGGGGCTGGATATGGGGGCCCTCTTGTTAAAAGGGGCTTCCAGATTTTGATAAGCCCCCTGCATGCAGACACCCACAACCACCACCCAGGGTGGTCGGGAAGAGGATGGGGACAAAGTGCTTTGGGGTGGGGGGGTGTAGCCCCACTGCCTCAAAACTCCCACCCCCCAAGTTGCGGGCATGTGCCCTGGCATGGTTCTGGAGGGGGGAGCTTGCTTGCCCCCCCTTTCCTGGCCTACCAGGCTGCATGCTCGGATAAGGGTCTGGTATGGATTGTGGGGGGAACTCATGCTGTTTGTTTTTTTTAATTTTGGTATGGAGTTCACCTTAAAATACATACCAGACCCAAAGGGTCGGACATGGACTGGGCGGACCCCACACCCTCTTTTTTTTAATAGCTGGGCCAGCAATTACATTTGTGAGTAAATTTAAATATGATTTATCTAATTTTTTTTTCTTTAGATATTTCATTTTTGCTGCAGCAGGCTCTATACATGGTACAAATGCGCCACTTTACAGGCAGACTAATGGGACCCCCAGGCACTGTATTTAAAGGAATTTTTCATTTTATATTGTTTCAGAGAGGACCCGATCGTCTCCAGCACTACCGACGGCTCCGGTAAGCATGGCGGGAGGGGGGCACCTCTCCCACTGTTGATAAAAGTGATCTCACTGTGAATCCACCGCAAAGACCACTTTTATCTGAAAGCCAGCCATCCGCTGTTTAAGAAGATAACAGGGTTATGGCAACTAACTGCTGCCATAACAACGGTATTCCACGTCACCGTACCGACGTATAATGATGGCTGCTGGTCCTTAAGGGGGGGTTCCCATTAGTCTGCCTGTAAAGTGGCGCATCTGTACCATGTATAGAACCTGCTGCAGCAAAAATGACATTTATGACATTTAACGACAAGAAAAAAAATGAGTCAAATCCTGATCCATACCAGGCCACATTACCTCAACATGGGGGGGTGGGGGCTTTTGGGCAGGGGGGCTCTACCCTCTTCCCCACATCCCTGGGCAGTGGTTGTGGGGGTCTACGGGCAGAGGGCTTATCAGAAATTGGAAGCGCCCTTTAACAAGGGGGCCCCCAGATCCCAGCTTTCCCCCTGTGTGAATGAGTATGGGGTACATTGCAACCACTACTCAATCACCAAAAATAAAGATAAACAGTACACGGTTTTTGACAAGTCCTTTATTAAAAAAATAGACAAAAACAAATATCCCCTCATTTAGATCTATTGTCAGTCACGATGCCCAGCCACATGGACAGAATCCGAAAAACAAAGAACAAACGAACTCCACAGCAACGAAGGCTGACTGCCTAATGCCTACTCTGCTGGGTGACAGTTCTTAAATAGGTAAGGGGCGGAGCCACCTGGTAACATCACCCGGTGGCCCCGCTCCCTTGTGACATCACAGTCCCAGCATGCCCCAGTTGGTGATGTCACAAGGGGGTGTGGTCACCGGCTGACCTTATCGGGTGACTCCACCCCTTAGCTATTTAAGAAATGTCAGGTGGAGGAGCAGGCATTCAGTGGGGAGCGTTCGATGAGGCCAAAGGTTTTTTGTTTACTCTTTTTTCGGGTCGGGCAGTGGCGGTGGACAGCGTGGTTGATGATGGATCTACATCAGAGGACATTGTTTTTTTTTTTTAATAAGGGTACTGTCAAAAACCTGTGTACTGTCTTTATTCCCTTTTTACACTTTTTGGTGAATGGATACCATATACCCCACACTTATTCAAATGGGGGGCGGGATCTTCCAGATCCCGGTAAGCCCCCTGCCCACAGACCCTCACAACCACAGCCCAGAGTTGTGAGAAAGAGGCCCTTGTCCCCATCAACATGAAGACAAGGTGCTTTGGGGTGAAGAGGTAGAGCCCACCCCATGTTGAGGGCATGTGGCCTGGTATGGTTTCAGGAGGGAGGGGGCACTCACTTGTCCCCTCCTTTTCTGTCCTGCCAGGTTGCATGCTCGGAAAAGGTTCTTGTATGGATTTTGGAAGAGACACCACACCGTTTCTTTTTGTAAATTTTGGCATGTAGTTCCCCTTAGAATCCATACCAGACCCAAAGGGCCTGGTGTGGATTGGGGGGGGGGGGGGCCCTATGCGTTTTTTCCCATAATTTTCTATTGCCAGCACAGTTCTGTTTACATTTCAGCTGTCAGTGGGGAAGCCCGCTGACAGCTGATGAGTCATCAGTTGTTAAAGACGCTGCAGCCGGCAGCATTTTGTGCATGAGTACTAGGACTGTGTGTTAGATGGTCTGGAGGACCAAGGCATGAGGCCTGAGCAGTAAAGCTGCAAAGAGAGCTACGGGGCTGAAAAGTATTATTTTGTTGTATTGCTGTTGAGAACCCCTGCGTAGGAAGACTTTTATTTGTGAACTTTTTGCTTCCTTTTAAATAAAAGAGGACAGAAAAAGCCCTGAAACGTACTTCTGGCATGGAGTAAACTCACTGTTTTGCACTACCAATGAGCTACAAAACCCCCAACTTGTCACAATACAGGAAATCACACAAACCATTATGAAACAAGGAGCATCAGCTATATTTGATACAACATCTGACAATTACCTTAATGGGTTAGTTCACCTTTTCAGAGAAAATGAAAATGTGAACTAATGCCGTACACCCTCCCCACCCCCTAGTCCCCGCTCTACTTACCTCCATAGGTGTCAACGCCCATGCAAGTGGTGTAGTGGTCTGGGGGATTCAAACACCCTACTCTTTTCCCCCTTCTTTCTGTAGGACTTCCAGGCTGGATCACAGCAATTCCGAAATATGCCTGAGCATTTTAGATTGAGCCGCCCATTTATTTTTTATTTGTTTAAACCAAAACCTTACTGTGAGGGGAGGACCAAGATCCCTGTTGGCTTATTGGAGCGTGGCAGACCAGCACAGCACAGCACCAGAGAAGAAGAATAAGTAAAGACAGTATATGGCTATACCGATAGTGTATCCTAAATGTGTTGTGTATCCTACACGATGGGTTGCCTAGGTTTTTAGCCTACTGTCCATCCCTGAACATGGTGTGAACCAGCCCTCCCTGTGTCCTTGAGCCCAGTTCCAGAACTTGACTCCACTAACTGGCCTGGGAGGGGGGCACTAGCTTGGGCACCTGGGGCAATTGCCCTACATCTCTTGTGGTGCCAGCATATTTTTGATCTGGGGATGGGTGTCACGTCCTCAGCTCTGAGGGGTTCATGCTGGGACTTGTAGTCCTTCACTTTTGGGGGGTCACTTCCCCCAAAAGGGAAGGACTACAAGTCCCAGCATGAACCCCTAATATCTAAGGATGTGACCTCCTCCTCCTTTCTATTGCTTCTCCCCTTTCTATCATCTATAATCTGTTGTCCAGCACCAGCTCAGCTGCCATCCTCTCTGTCCCTGCATCTCTGTTCAGCTCCCTCTTGACAGCCCATCAGGTTCGATCCCCGGACTCACTGACGTGACAAGTAACTGTGGGGTTGATTTACTAAAACTGGAGAGTGCAAAATCTGTTGCCGCTTTGCATAGGAACCGGCTTCCATTTTTTTTTTTCAAAGCTTAATGTAACAAGCTGAAGTTAAAAGCTGATTGGCTACCATGCAAAGCTGCACCAGGTTTTAGTAAATCAACCCCTATGTTACTTTATGTAATGTATGTATCTCTGCAAGTATCTGTGCTATTTGGGGTAGGGAGCACAGATTCCCTTTAGAGTAAATCTTTAGTAGGTTTAGAAAAATCAAGGTAGTGCCAGTAATATATACAAGAGCAGTAAGCTGTCTGATGTACTTTAACAGTGTTACCTACACCTGTGATCCGATGCCATTGTGCCCCTGATAAACCCATGACTTTCTGAAAAGTAATAGGCCATATGGCAACCAAATGCAGTGCAACACAAAGCAGGTCAAATGCAGCCTCTGAACTGCCATGTTCAGTTACCCTAGGTTCACACCTTTGCGTTTTTTATTGCTTTTGCAGTTTGCAGAACAAATTCTGGATGGACCCTCTGCACACTGCTATACACACTTCCCAGCAAACTACACAATTAAAAACAGGGTATTTTAGTTCACACATATTTGCAATACATGCTTAAAGCGGAGTTCCACCCAAAAGTAGAATTTCTGCTTATCTGTCTCCTCCCCCCCTCCAGTGCCACATTTGGCACCTTTCTGGGGTGCGGGGGGAATGGGTAACCTTCCCCACTTCTGGGAGACGGCGCAGCAGCACCGTCCCTCTGAAGTTTAAACCCCCCTCCACCTTCCTCCGCCCCCGGGCCAATTAGAAAGCACAGCATGCATGCACATGCAGTAGGGAACTGGCTCTGAAGCTGAAAGGCTTCACTGATGGTTTTCCTTACCAGGAATGGTGGTGGCAGCACCCAACAGCCGATCTGAAAATAGGCTGATATTGTGGGAACCCTGGACAGGTAAGTGTCCTAATATTAAAAGTCAGCAGCTACAGTATTTGGAGGGGGGGGTGCAGAACACCTATTTAAGCTGGCCAACAATGTCAAAGTAATCACTCTTATGGCCAGTCCTACAGTGCTCTGCCACTCCAAATGCTACGGTGGACACCATGCCAACATGGGGCATAAGCCCCGTACACACAATCCGATAATCGGACGAAAAATCCCACTTTCAAAGCGATTGTATGATAATCGGATCGTTAGCACAGAGCTTTTGAGAGCCGATCATGACAGTTCATCCGATATTATTAGATCGGAAAAACACAAAAAATTTTGTCGTACAATACCAGATTGGTAGATTTTTGTTTAATCAGTACAGTTGTCGCCCGAAAATACAATACAAATACACTACAACACATGACATCACTTCAAATTTTTTATTCTGTCGTACGAGAATTTTCGTGACTTTAGTACACTCTTCCAATTCAATCTGAGATTAGCATGCAAAAAAAATAAAATGGACGATCTGTCATCCAATTTTCGGAACATGTGTACTGGGCTATGAAGACACAAGGTGGGGGAGAACTACTAGGTTCAGGTCTGGCCACTGGTCTTTTCTCTGCAGTTTGCAGAAACGCACTACAGTCCATTTAACATGGTTTCCTATGGTACATATTGACATCTATGCGTTTTTCAGCCAGTGCGTTTTTAGAATGGGACATCCAATGGTATTTTGCTGACCTGTGCTTGACGTGAGCTTGGAATGCACCTCATATGCAGATTTCTAGAAATCCAGTGAAAACATCAGCTAACGATTAATAGCTGGATTTTGCCTTGAACCTTTCTATGTTCAGTAATTCTCTTGACAATCATAGCTCATTGTTGAATGACAAATTTCAATAAAAAAAAGCAAATTACAATGAAGAATATCAAAATGTTATTGAATCCCCAAGACTGAGTATTTTTAATTATACTTAATATCCGAATAAATAATTTACAATCTACTGATTGAGAACAGCATTCATTTTACATCATGTTAATAATCTCCATGAAAAATGACTAGCTATTAACTGAATTTATGTATTCTTATAAAGCACAATATTGATTTCCCTTTCCCCATGTTCCATATATCATATGCAATTCCAAGAAGACACAAACAACAATGGTGATATATATATATATATATATATTTCATAATCATAATGTATAGAAAACCTAAACATCTTCTTTCATAGCCAAGTCGGTCATTTGCCTTGTAGCCTACAGAGAATTTATTCTAGCAAGGCAGGAGCTGAATTCAATAGCTAATCTTTTTGTAGATAGGAGTCAAATAATGAACAGAGCTGACTCCCCTCCCTCTTTCAATCATATGCAAAGCCACTTGCATCGCTTTCAGTGGTGAGCTGCTGAGAATGCTGTAGTTTGCAGCATTGGTGATTCACACAAGCAGACTGGTGCATCTTGTAAAGGAGCTGCTTGTCTCTCTGCTAGTGATGGTCCAGAAGCAGGCTGGCTCCTGATTTAAAAGTGCTTCTGGTTTCAAGAAGCAGCCAAAGGAAGAACAGGATGTCTACTTGAATCTGCAGTTTGCTCAACTGTCCTATGAAGACTTTTTTCTTTATTTGGAAGAAGTCCTAGCCATGGCCAACCATGTTGTGTCTTTGGCTTTGCATCTCTTCTTGGCCCCCAGGTCTTCATGGACACTGGATTGCTGAGAAGAGGCAGAAATCCATGCAATATGGCCAAGAGATGAACTAGTAAAGTTTGATTTGTGCTGTGAATATTAAAGGAGTTGCCGGCTGAAGGCTTCTATTGCTCGGGCTAGAAGCCTGGAGAAGAAGAACTGATTTCTGATCTATGTATTGACATCTCTGGATTGGTGGTCTTGTTGAGGGGGTCTGCTGCGGCTTGTCATATTCCTATTTATTCGCTGCTTGATACTATGCAACAAACAGAGCATTTGGATCTGCTCCACGCCGAGGGATTTTACTGTTTTAATGCGGATTTCATCGCAGAAATATTATTAAATCCCTATTTTTGTAAAGCTTGCCTTCAGAAGATTGCAAAGGTGGAGCGACCAGAGAGAGCAGATGACGGACCCATTAATCCTTTCAATGCATGGAAAGACCCAGGAAACGCTGTTATGTAAAGCGGGTGCAGCTTTGGTCTCCCCCCAAACTAATGATCAGATTGCTTTGCGATTGTTCCTTTGACAAGGTTCCTTGGGGGGGTTGTGGAAAGTGACCTGCTGCCCATCCATGGCGATCTGTTGCAGAGCCCTGGGGATCTGTCTTGGAGATGTCAGCGTTTAGAGACATTTTAGTCCTATAGGCGATCATGGTGATTACTTGAAACGTTTTAAAAGGAAAGTGGTGATTTCTGCTTGTATTTTTTTTTTTTTTTTAATTTTTAATCCATCCTATTGCCCACCCCCCCGCACTGGAAGTCCTCCTGTATCTAAATGGAATTAGTGGAGATCGAAGCCCCTTGTGTAAGGAACAGACATGGTCCATGGGCGCAGTTTGTTTCACAGTGAGTATGTCTAGCTGCACATTGCTGCTGCACAATACTTCTCTTTTTCTTCTAAAGCTAAAGGACTTGAATAGCAAGCAAAAGCTGCTGCTGTGATTTTTTTCTGTTCTTATGGGATATTGATGTTGGCAGCAGGCTGAGGACAAAGGTGATGCAAGTAGAAGCTTCTACTGTATATTTCTGCTGGCCATACATTGACATTCTGGAGATGTAGCCTAACTCCCTCCTTATGCTTACGATGTGAAGTCGGTGGGGGGGTTGCTGTGGTGGTGGTGGATGGAGGTATAACACTGTCATTTTCTCTTCTGCAGTGATTAGTAAAAGCTGTACACAGCAAAGTGCTCTTCCATATGATAAAGCTGTGCATGCATTGTGCATTGGGGGAGCAAATGACAGCTTAGTTTCATCAAAAGCTCCTGTGTTTGTAAAGAACTGCATTAAAATCAGTTGGACTCTATTAAAAATTCAGAGGCTCTTAAACGTGTGTGTATTAAGAAGCTTCATTTCCATAACTCATTAAGGACCAAGGACAGCTCCATCTATGTGTCAATATATTGGTCTTTGGATGCTGCTGTTTGTTGTGTGTCTTCCCATTCCTGTTTTAGCTTCTGCAGCCTACCATGTAAGAAAGCCACCTATGTGAATTGTAAGCTTCTTTTACATCAAAGAGATTTACCATAATCAAAAACTACCTAGGCTTACTTTTAGAGCCAGAATTTCTGGATCATGGCTTTGGCTAGGCAGCACCACCACCTTATCTTGTGGCTGAGTCAGTGAGACATAACGCATTGTCTGACATATATCAGACATACTCTATATCCTGCAAGCGTGGCTGCTATACTACACAGCAATTGCTAACAATCCTGTGTGTGTGTGCTGAAAATCTCAACCAATTGAAAGATTTGTTTTAAACAGCTATGCCTATTCAAATAGCCCATAGTTCTATAGAAAGCGCCCATCAAAACACTAATATGTCTTCTTCTATTGCAGTTGTAACAAGTCTAATTATTCTGCATGTGTCTTGGGCAACAAAAAAAGTAGGAGGTAAGTCGGGTATGGACCTTGCCACTACAGTTTCTTCTCTTACTAAAAAAGATAAAAATGTAAATGCAGTGGAAATGTATTTATTTATTTTTTTGTAGTCACTGATTTATTTGGTGTCATTTTTTATTTTTTTAGACAAACAAACACCTTCAGAAGGACAGAAATCTTTACAGTGTGGAACGTGGACAAAATACACAGATGGAGGAATTTTTACTTCTCCCAACTACCCCAACAAGTACCCTCCTGACAGGGAGTGTATCTACATAATAGAAGGTAGTTATAATATGTGATACATATTTTTGCATGGCATCCCTGAGTATTTCTAAAATTCAGATTTTATTTTCGTTTTTCCCACTATAGTAATTTTACAAGTTCTAAATCATTGAAGTTACCATCAGTGGCTTGGGGGCCACATGTAGATCTCTGATTCCCTTAATGTTGCTTTTATCAGCATTATCAGCATTTGAGATTGTGTCTGATTTATTGCTGAATTATTATATAATTCCCATAAGTGTGAATTTATTGTGAATCAACTACCCCAACAAGTATCCCCTGAAAGGGAGTGTATCTACATAATAGAAGGTAGTTATCATATGTGATACATACTTTTGCATGGCATGCCTGAGTATTTCTAAAATTCAGATTTTATTTTCGTTTTTCCCACTATAGTAATTTTACAAGTTCTAAATCATTGAAGTTACCATCAGTGGCTTGGGGGCCACATGTAGATCTATGATTCCCTTAATGTTGCTTGTATCAGCATTATCAGCATTTGAGATTGTGTCTGATTTATTGCTGAATTATTATATAATTCCCATAAGTGTGAATTTATTGTGAATCAACTACCC
>BLSH010146847.1:197486-219653 GCA_018402905.1 Glandirana rugosa
CTTACGTCCCAAGTCCTCACGTAACGTCAGTCTCCTGCATTCTGACTGCAATGCACTCCTGAACCCTGCATTCTGACCACAATGCACTCCTGAACCCTGCATTCTGACCACAACTCACTCCTGAACCCTGCATTCTAACCGCAATACACTCCTGCATTCTGACTGCAATGCACTCCTGAACCGTGCATTCTGACCACAACGCACTCCTGAACCGTGCATTCTGACCACCACACACACTCCTGAACCCTGCATTCTGACCACAACGCACTCCTGAACCCTGCATTCTGACCACAACACACTCCTGAACCCTGCATTCTGGCCGCAACGCACTCTTGAACCCTGAAAAAGGGGGGCGGCCTTACTGGGTTTTTTTGTTTTGTTTTTTTTGGGGGGGGTACTGTACCCGGTGATCTTTGACTTCATCAGTCTTGTTCAAGTAGATCTCCATCTCTCAAAGGATGCCTACCCCTGCTGTAGAGTATATAGTACAGTGTAGGGCAGAGTACATAACACAGTGTACTGCGGAGTATATAGCATAGTGTAGTGTAGGGTATATAGCACAGTGTAGGGCGGAGTATATAGCACAGTGTACTGCAGAGTATATAGCACAGTGTGGGGTGGAGTATATAGCACAGGGAACTCTGGAGTATATAGCACAGTGTACTGCGAAGTATATAGCACAGTGTATTGCAGAGTATTTAGCACAGTGTACTGCGGAGTATATAGCACTGTGTACTGTAGAGTATATAACCGTGTAGGACAGAGTATATAGTACAGTGTAGGGAGGAGTATATAGCATAATACTGCGGAGTATATAGCACAGTGTACTGTGGAGTACATAGCACAGTGTAGGGTGGAGTATATAGCACAGTGTACTGCGGAGTATATAGTACAGTGTAGGGAGGAGTATATGGTAGGGTGGAGTATATAGCACAGTGTACTGCAGAGTATATAGCACAGTGTAGGGCAGAGTATATAGCACAGTACATCAGGTGTGATTATTTTTATGATTTGCACCATAGCTTGTAGACTCTATAACTTTTGCAGACTAAATAATATCCACTAATTTGGGTTATTTTTACCAAAGATTGGTAGCAGTATAAAATTTGGCCCAAATTTATGAACAAAAATTACCTATTTGCAAAATTTTATAATAGAAACTAAAAAAAAGTGTTTTTTTTTCAAAATTTTTGCTCTTTTTTTAAATTATATTGCAAAAGATAAAAAACCCAGTGGTGATTAAATACCCCCAAAAGAAAGCTCAATTTGTGTGAAAAAAATTATATAAATTTTGTTTGGGTACAGTGTTGTATGAGTAATTATCATTCAAAATTTAAAAGCACTGAAAGCTGAAAGTTGGTCTGGGCAGGGAGGAGGTGAAAGTGCCCTATATTGAAGTGGTTAATGGGAACCTATGACAGAATTAAAAAAAAAAACGGCACGGGGTCCCCCCCAAAATCCATACCAGACCCTTATCTGAGCATGCAACTTGGCAGGTCAGAATAGGGGGGACGAGCGATCGCCCCCCCTCCTGAACCATACCAGGCCACATGCCCTCAACATGGGGGGGGGGGTGCTTTGTTGATGAGGACAAGGGCCTAGGCTGTGGTTGTCAGGGTCTGTGGGCGGGGGGGTTTATCGGAATCTGAAAGCCCCCTTTAACAAGGGGCCCCCAGATCCCGGCTTCCCATGTGAATGGGTATCGGGTACATAGTACCCCTACCCATTCACCAAAAAAGTGTCAAAACGTAAAAACCACAAAAAGACAGTTTTTGACAATTCCTTTATTAAAAAATAAAAAAAGTGTCCCGCAATGTAATCTATCGTCAATCATGCTGCCCGGCGGACGACAAAAATCAAAAACGCTTCCTCCTCCATTGAAGGATAAACCGCCGTATGCACCCTCTGCACTTTGACAGTTTATTTATAGGCAAGGGTGGGGCCACCTGGTGATATAACCGGATGACCCTTCCCCTCTGACATCACCTGACGTCACATGCCATCAGAAGGGGTGGGCCACCCGATTACGTCAACGGGTGGTCCCGCCCTTGCCTATAAATAAACTGTCAAAGTGCAGAGAGCACATATGGTGGGTAGCCTTCAATAGAGGTGGAACTTTTTTGACTTTTCTCTATTTACGGGTCCGTCGGGTGGCGTGTTTGACGATGGATTAGATCGTGGGACACTTTTTATATTTTTTAATAAAGGGATTTTTAAAAACTGTCTCTTGTGGTTTTTACTTCGACAATTTTTTAGTGAATGGGTAGGGGTACTATGTACCCGATACCCATTCACATGAGGGGGGCCGGGATCTGGGTGCCCCTTTGTTAAAGGGGGCTTCCAGATTCTGATAAGCCCACCGTCTGCACACCCACCAGGGTTGTTGGGATGAGGCCCTTGTCTCTATCAACATGGGGGCAAGTTGCTTTGGGGTGGGGAGGCAGAGCCCCCCCCTGCCCCAAAGCACCCACTCCCCATGTTGAGGGCATGTGGCCTGTTATAGTCCAGGAGGGGGGCACTCGCTTGCCCCCCTATCCTGACCTGCCAGGCTGCATGCTCGGATAAGGGTGTGGTATGGATTGTGGGGGGGGGGGCACGCCATTTTTTTTAAAGAAAGCTAAAAAGTTAAAAAAAATTGGCATGGAGGAGTTCCCCTTAAAATCCATACCAGACCCAAAGGGCCTGGTATAGATTGGAGGGGAACCCACCTCGTTTTTTTCATTGATTTTTCATCTGTATTGCCAGGAGCCGGCAATTCATTACAGCCACAAGAAAGTTTAAATGACATTTTTTCCTTTAAAAATGTCATTGTTGCGGCACTGTTTTACACATCGCACAGATATGCCACATTACAGACAGACTAAGGGGACACCCCAGGCACGATATTTAAAGGAATATTTCATCTTTATTGTTTCACTTTAAACATTATTAAAATCACTGCTCCTGAAAAACAATTGTTTTAAAAACTTGTTTTTGCATTGATACCTGTCCCCTAGGGCAGTACCAAGGTCCCCATACACTTTTTATGGCAATAACTTGCATATAAGCCTTTAAAATGAGGACTTTTGATTTTTTATGTTTGTGTCCCATAGACTTTAATAGAGTTTGCATGTTCGCTAGAAATTTTTGCCTGCTCGAGGTGTTCTGGTGCGAACCGAACCGAGGGGTGTTTGGCCCATCCCTACTGCTTGCTCGCCTGGAGTGGTGAAAATGTATTTGATTGATTTTGCTGGAGTGGACAGATTGGGAGAAACATAGAGCAGACAAAGTGGATGGAAGCTGGAGAGGACAGAGTAGGGGAGATAGAGTAGACAGAGTTTATGGAAGCTGGAGCAGACAGGGTGGGAGAGATAAAGTAGACAGAGTGGGGGAAATCATACAGACAGCATCAATAATATGTGGTAAGTTATTTTTCATTGTGCTATGTTTTAGAGTCACTATAAATACACAGAGCTTTTTGAAAAGGCATGTTCACAGAAAAAAAAGGTGGTAACAGCAGAGCTCTGCTTGAGCTCTACAAAGGGAAGTCCACAAATTGGGCTTCATGCAGGGGAGCAGCGTTTCCGTTTACAAACAAAGATAAGTACTTAAACATGACTCAATAGACCTGCACTTAAGTTTTTATTACTGATGAGGCTGCATCTCATCTCATTAAGGAGCTATTAATCATTTTGTATTCTAAAATGTCTCTTGTAAATTTTATATGTTTTTGGGCCAAGTTTTTTGGAAATGACAAACAATATATTGAAAAGTATCTAAATGATAATTCTACAATAGCAAACATAGTTATTTAGACTAAAACGAGGAAAATGTTGGTTGATTTTAACCTTTCATCAACTCTAGTTGTTGTGGTTCAGAGGAAGGCAAAACATATGACCAAAAGCAACCAATACTATGTTCGTGTTCACCATCTTCTAAAGAAGAGTCTTCTAAAGCATAACTATTCATAATTTAAAAGAAAAACATTTTTTTTTTTTGCTGATGGTAATTGATGGTAAAATCTTCTTAGCTCCACACAGCTGATGTTTCCCTGTCCTTTTGTACATTGTTCAAAATTAAAAGGTCACCTGCCAGATCTGTATCTTGACCCAGAATGTAATTATACATATTCATTACATCACCTCCAAGTCATTTTTTTTTTTTTTTATATTTTGTTTTAGGTGAGACCTTTCATATCCTTTAAGCTGGTTGCCAGTCTGTGCAGAAAACTATACTCAGTTTTCATCCCCACAAGTGGGTTATAGATAGGCAAATATGTACTTGCATTATGGGCATTTATCAACCTTTTAACTAAGGTCAAGATGCTAATAAATATCAAGTTAGCACAGAGAAATATGGAGAATTTAAAGGTGCTAAATTAAAGCATCAAATAGACAATAATTGTAAAAACATTACATTTTTTATTTGTACAAAAAGTCATTAAAATACATTTCCTTCATAGAAAAGGAGCTTAAATAGTCATCACAAGAACAAAATCCCATCACATTCTCACACCTCTTGTTACATGTTTCACCGTACAGGCTTCTTCAGACAAGATGGTGGTACATCAGCTGTTGAGTAAGCAGACATATATTAGATTTCAAATCATGCATATGTACACATGCGTATACAAAACTGCTCCTCCTGCCGTCAATGGGCAGGTGGGGTTTTGGAGTTAACAGGTTGACATGGAAAATATTAATTTCAACAATGGAAGCATAACCCATGAATGGCAATGGCTGGCATATGTGGCCTCTTATCTCCAATGTTGATGGGTAGGAGAATCAAATGTAGTTAAAATATGAAAAACGTCTGCTCTGGTGACCGTCAATCTCCCCCTAGGCAAAATCCACCCCCATCGCCAAAGTCTCCCGCAGAGAGGGATATATGCGCCTCCCCGTGCTCACAAATGTGAGTGCAAGCACACAGTAACGTAAGAATGTGTCTATAAAGAATAAGCAATATCCTTTACTAAGGGTTATGCATAGGGACAAAAGAAGCCTCACTCATATATTGCATTGTACCAAGCCTAAAAAGGCTACTTACTAGAAAGCTATCTTTGAAGATCACAGGTGGGGGGCACGGAGGGCGTCGTCGCATAAGCAGAGTATGACCCCTTTCACACTGAGGTACTAGCGTTTTTGCGCTAAAAATAGCGCTTACAAAACGCTTCTAAAAAGCTGCCCATTCATTCCAATGTACCTATTCACACTGGGGCGTCACTCTGGTGCTGAGTTTAAAAAAGTCCTGCAAGCATGATTTTTTGTGCTTATTCTGAGCGCTAAAAATAGTGCATTAAAAATGCCCATATACATTGAAATGAATATAAAGCACTTTAAAAGCGCGTTAAAAGCGTCAGCAAAACATCCAGAGGTTGTGGAAAGGTCAAAATACCAGGAAGTAAACAGGATGTTATGTAGGGGGATGTGCTATTCGGTTAACGCTAGCACTTCAAAAGCACTTGAAAAACACTTTAAAAACGCCCATGCCTTAGCGTTAATTATAGCACTAACACGGTAAAAACGTGGGCAAAACACGGTAATAACGCTTGACGTTTTGCACACGTTTTTACAGCACCTCAGTGTGAAAGGGGCCTATGTCTTGTGAATGTGTGCTGCCGCTGTTAGATATGCATAGCAAGGGGTAATGAGACTACTCTGTACAAATAAACAAATGGTGGACTGACAGCATTGGCCACTGAATTCTGGAGTGACAGCATTGGCTACTTGGCCACAGACCAAGCTGAAAAATGTCACAATTAAGTGATTAAATAGGTGCCTGCTAGCGTGGAGCAAAAGCTCCCTTGCTTCCAAAGAATCCTCTGTGGCCCAAAACAAAGGGTATACTGAGTTCTATGGCTGTAATGAACAACTATAGACAAACGCCCCAATATCAGCTATTTGGTATCTAAACACATACTGCTAATAAGGCAAAAGTACAACCAGAGACAGACTGTTATGCATACTAACCTCCTTGGTGTGTGTAGTGCTGCACCATGCTCCCCTGGACTCCAACAAAATAGCCATTGCCATGTGCGTCTCTTTATGCCCCTCTCCATCCTGTGGATGTAATGACATCTTCACAGGATGTAGACACTCACAGTGGGGGAGGGGGGCACACCTGCGCAATAAGCATGTGTGGATTGAGCTCCACAATTGGAACCCAACCCCGCCCATGGGTGGCTGCTAGTGGTGGGTGGAGATGTATTACCACTTTCCCTGGATCCTATGAAAAGTTCCAGGTAACCTAGCAACCAAATAACCGCGCACTTAACCCCCCCCCCCCCAGAGATTGGGCATGCCGGACAGGTTCATCATGGATAAATGGGATGCTAATAAATATATTTTCCTAATTACATGTGTGCCCTAATACATGGAGCAACCATTTGAGTTTCAAGGAGGGAAAATAGTTAGTGACTGCCTGGTTGGTGCAATTTCACAAACTTGTAAAAATAATTGAAGTATATGTATCACCAAAACATTTTACGTTTTGGATAAAGTAGGGAAAGGTTAAAACCCCTACCAGGACTTTTTTTGCCATTGGTGACTCATTGGGGAGATTTATCTGTCTGAGGGGAATTTCCTGTTACACTGTTGTCACCGGGTATTCCCATTGAAAGACGTTAGACCCTCACCATTCTTTTTCTCTACAATTCTGTGTTTCCCCTCATTTTCTGTTTCTCCGATAATGGGCTCCAGGAAAACTATAGGGGTGAAGCTCCCTAGCACAAACAATGAATAAGCTTGTGATCGAGTGAAACGCGTCTATCTTATTGTCCTGTACCCTGTATGGCTATATTTCTACAATAAAATACAGCAACCAGCATTGGTCGTGGAGTGCTGCCATTTGTTTTATTCCTTGATGTTGCGGTAGCGAGCCGAGGCGAGCACCCACAGCCGTTTGGAATTCCCGGAGAGCAACCTGAGCAGTGAGATACACCTGCTACTTTTCCCTAGCGCAAACAACGCAAAAAAAAAAACTTGACAGGGTATCTAACCCCCCAGGTACATTACATGATGGCCCTTTATGTGCAGCCCATTGGCTATTGGGCATCAGTCAAATTTCAGAGTGGAAGCAGGGTGCCGGGCACTGGAATGCTCTGTTTCAGTGCTGCAAATGAAAGAGACTGTATTGAGAGCAGAGTTATCGCCGCCCACAGCACAAGTAAAGTCCTGACCTAATAAGACAGAGTGGCATGGGTGCGTGTGATGGGTAAGTGATTAACAATGGGGTGAGGGCTAACAGTTTCACTGCCATGACTGCCAGTGCAGGAGCAGGGGATGGGGGTTAACACTTTCAGGGTAAATTGGGCGGGGCTAACACTTTCACTACCATAACCACCACTATGCGGGGTTAAATTATACTGCCTTGATTAACACTAAGGAAGGGAGGGGTTAACTATTACTGCTATGACCACCAATATGGGGGATTAACACTTGGGGGGTGGTGGACTACCTTTCACTTCCACTGACCACCAATGCAGGAGAGGGATGGGGGGTTAACTTTCACGGCCAATGACCACCAAAGTGTGTTAATGTTTATATTACTGACACCAATTGTGGAGGTATTATTGTGGTCACTGACACCAATGTTGGGAGTTATTATTGGGGCCACTGACACCAATGCTGGGGGTTATTATTGTAGTCACTGACACCAATGATGGGGATTATTTTTGTAGACACTGACATCAATTCTTGGCACTATTATTGCAGCCACTGACACCAATGCTGGAAATTATTATTGCGCCCACTGACATCAATGCTGGGGGTTATTATTGCAGTCACTGACACCAATACTAGGGGTCATTGCACTTGAGTGTCTTCAGTTTGCATTGTAAGACACTACAGAAAATGCAGCAAGGCCAACATTTTTGGGCACTGCTATTGGAAGTGTAAAGGCTGCACTCGAAGCCTGCTATAATTTTACAGTTGACCACCACTGATCTAACCCTTCCTCATTTTAAAACTAAAAAAAGTTTTGCCTTTACATACACTTCAATATATCAAGAGGAACAAATAATTGAAGTTAGCTATAGCGATATACTGACATTTTAAAGGATAGCTGGTAAATGTCACAAAAGTCCAACTTCTAGAAAACTGGATGAGCACTTATATAACACAAACATTTTGAGCTTGACAAAGCTGGGATTTATGGCATGGCCTTCATTTTCAAACTGCTTATATCCAAGGCCAGTATACCAAAATTCATGAACTGGTGCAAGATGTATGAAACCTAGATCCCTGAGCAGTGGAAAATAGTAGTAAGGTCTGATGAGTTATTTCTCATTTTAATAGGGTGGCCATACATGGATCAAAATTCAGCCAGTTCAGCAGGGATCCATGTATAGGCAGGCTGCTTGTACACAAGTGTGTACAACCAGGCTGTCAGGGTTTTTTCCAAACGATCAGTACTGCTGGCTATAGCTGGCAGCACTGATCAGTGTATTCCGATGGCTGGAAAGTCTCCCTGCTGTCAGAATACAAAGCTCAGCGGGAAGAATTCACCCATCCACATTGAGTGTGTGGTTTGGGGAATTGGGTAATTTTTTTATGATTAATGTATGGCCAGCCTTACCTACATCTGAATGATATTATATTTGAATATTAGAACATAGATGTCTTCAAAGTACAAAATCTGTTACTGAACATAAAACATGATGACGGATTTTAAAGTGGTTGTCAACTCATGACAACCACTTTAACCTACAGCTAAGCCTATAATAAGGCTTACCTATAGGTTCCCTGCATATCTCCTGAACCTGCATGGTTTAGGAGATATGCAGTGTACTGTGATGTGCCCACGTCATCAGGTACATGCGCAGTGAAGAAACGACCTCCATGCCGTTCCTTCATTGACATCGTGCCACGATTGGCGGCTCCCGTGCACATGTACGGGAGTGACGTCACGCGGCTCTGGCAAGTCACAGAGCCGGAGTCCGCAGCCCCAGAAGGAAGAGGGGCAGAAGATGGATGCAGCCTGGAGCGGGGACAGCGCGGGCTTCCAATGAAGGTAAGTGTCACATAATAGACTAGTATGCGATATATACTAGCCCATTATACTTTTACATTGCAGGGTCATTCAGTGCAATGAAGCGGAAGTAAAACCCATCAGGGTTTACTTCCTCTTTAAGAATGAGTTACTAGATTCATTGAATGCTCTATATGGTCATAAAATTGGCCAAAGAATACAAGCTTTTTAAGAGAACCTGATCAACCCCATTGTACAATCATGTTCCCCCATGTGCCCCTAGTCATTGATAATAGTTCTCTCACACACAGCGCCAAACTATTTCTATTTATCAGTTCTGGAACACAGAGGGGTTGGTTTACTAAAAGTGGACAGTGCAAAATCTGGTACAGTTCTGCATAGAAACCAATGGGTTTCCATTTTTTTTGTCAAAGCTTAACTGAAAAAGCTGAAGTTAGAAGCTGATGGCTACCATGCACAGCTGCACCACATTTTGCAATCTCCAGTTTTACTAAACAAACCCATAGTGCAAAGTAGGTTTCTACTGCCTAGGCAGATAATGTTTGTGTGTGTATAACTGCGCTAACATCTATATGATAAAGAGTACTGTTGGTCAAATCAATAAGTGAAAGGTGTGCAGCTAGACACTGTTATGTGTTTCCACATCTACTAAAAAAACAATAGAAAAGAGAAGTGCAGTGCCACCTTTACTATAAAAATATAAATAGTGGTGAAACCGTCTACTTTTGCATTACATAATATGAATACAATTGTGTGAAATAATTACATCTGAAGTGACTATACTAACAAAAGCTACAAACTAAGTGCATACAATTAAATTGTATATTAATGTGAAACAGTGGTGGGGCTCCCTGGAATCAGAGTTCTCCTTAATAGATATAATATGCAAACATACAGTATCTCACAAAAGTGAGTACACCTCTCACATTTTTGTAAATATTTTATTCTATCTTTTCATGTGACAACACTGAAGAAATGACACTTTGCTACAATGTAAAGTAGTGAGTGTACAGCTTATATAACATTGTAAATCTGTTGTCCCCTCAAAATAACTCAACACATAGCCATTAATGTCTAAACCGCTGGCAACAAAAGTGAGTACATCCCTAAGTGAAAATGTCCAAATTGGGCCCAAAATGTCCATATTTTAGGTGGCCACCGTTATTTTCCAGCACTGCCTTAACCCTCTTGGGCATGGAGTTCCCCAGAGCTTCACATGTTGCCACTGGAGTCCTCTTCCACTCCTAAATGACGACATCACAGGGTTGGTGGATGTTAAAGACCTTGCTCTCCTCCACCTCCCATTTGAGGATGCCCCACAGATGCTCAATAGGGTTTAGGTCTGGAGACATGCTTGGCCAGTCCATCACCTTTACCCTCAGTTTCTTTAGCAAGGCAGTGGTCGTCTTGGAGGTGTGTTTGGGGTCGTTATCATGTTGGAATACTGCCTTCCCACCCATTCACACCTGAGGCCTTGTAACACTAATATTAGAGTCACATGACACTGGGAATGGAAAATGGCTAATTGGGCACAATTTGGACATTTTCACTTAGGGGTGTACTCACTTTTGTTGCCAAGGGTTTAGACATTAATGATTGTGTGTTTTTTTGAGGGTACAGCAAATTTACAAACTGTACACCCACTACTTTACATTGTAGCAAAGTGTCATTTCTTCAGTGTTGTCACATGAAAAGTAAGAATAAAATATTTACAAAAATGTGAGGGATGTACTCACTTTTGTGATAAACATAAAAAACATGCAAACATACTGTATATACATAAAATAGATTATGCTGTGTTGAAATAGTGGTGAAAAACACTTAATAAAATGTCCACAATCCAATCAATATAGTGAATTTAAAATATATATATCATTTAACAGTCCATATGCGAAAAAAATGTCCAAACATTATAAAATCATACTCCTGAAAGACTGTTGATCAAATTGTAAAGATTACATGCAAGGGAAAGTGTAGGTGAACCTGGGTATTTCTTAGGCCACTGGATAAGTCCCCGGAGGGAGAAGGTACATTTTGAACTGTTGAAAAGTCTAGGTGGAAGGTGAGCGCATATGTAGACTGCTGGTTCATGTGGTGTTTGGAGTTGGAGCACATTGATGCATACAAGTGTCTAGAGACTTATTTGCACATGGACTGTTAAAGGATATATAGGTTTTATATTCACTATATTGAGGAGATTGTAGAAGTTTTATTATAAAGGGTTTCCACCACTATTTCTCTATAGTATAATCTCTTTTGTGTATATATTTTATATTTGCATATTATATCTATTAAGCAAAATGCTGATTCCATGGGTTCCCACCACCAGGGGCGTTGCTAGGTGGGAAAAAGACCAGTGGCTCTACAGCAAAGAAAGGAAGGAAGGAAAGAAAGAGGGATGGGACAGTGGGCCCACATCCTACACCACAATAGCAATATGTGTATTCCAGAAAGTTTTAACAATCAGCAAATAAAGATACTCCATACACCTGGTGTTGGCGCTTCAATCATCCCGGCACCATGGTTGCTACGGTGTCAGGATGATTGAAGTGCATTATTTCTATTATTACATTGTAATATAAAATGAAATCATTCAACTCACCATAAAGCAGAATCAGTGGGAGCCCCGAGCGTGTCACTTGCCCCTATTGCCTGCTACCAGATGCCATCAGGTGTCCCCAGCGGAGTCCCTCCTTCCATCATGTGCCCCCAGCGGAGTGCCTCCTTACCTCATAGGTATCCCCCAGCGGAGTCCCTCCTTCTATCAGGTGACCCCAGCAGAGTGCCTCCTTACACAGGTGTCCCCAATGAAGTCCCTCCTTACATCACAGGTGTCCCCAGCGGAGTGCCTCCTTGCACAGGTGTCCCGCAGCGGAGTACCTCCTTACACAGGTGTCACTCAGCAGAGTGCCTCCTTACACATGTGTCCCCCCCCAGGCCAGCAGAGTGCCTCATTACACAGGTGACCCACAGGCCAGCAGATTGCCTCCTTACACAGGTGTTCCCCAGGCCAGCAGAGTGCCTCCTTAGACAGGTGTCCCCCAGCAGAGTGCCTCCCTACACAGGCGTCCCCCAGGCCAACAGAGTGCCTCCTTAGACAGGTGTCACCAGCGCCAGCGGAGTGTCCCCTTACACAGGTGTCCCCCAGGCCAGCAGAGTGCCTCTTTACACAGGTGTCCCCAGTGCCAGCAGAGTGCCTCCTTGCACAGGTGTTCCCCAGGCCAGCAGAGTGCCTCCTTACACAGGTGTCCCACAGGCCAGCAGAGTGCCTCCTTACACAGATGTCTCCCAGCGCCAGTGGAATGCCTCCTTAAACAGGTGTCAGCAGCGCCAGCGGAGTGCTTCCTTACACAGGTGTCCTCAGCGCCAGTGCAGTGCCTCCTTACACAGGTGTCCCCGGGCCAGCAGAGTGCCTCCATACACAGGTGTCCCCAGCGCCAGTGGAGTGTCTCCTTACACAGGTGTCCCCAGCGCCAGTGGAGTGCCTCCTTACACAGGTGTCCTCAGCACCAGTGGAGTGTCTCCTTACACAGGTGTCTCCGGGGCCAGCAGAGTGCCTCCTTACACAGGTGTCCCGAGCGCCAGTGGAGTGCCTCCTTACACAGATGTCCCGAGCGCCAGCGGCGTGCCTCCTTACACAGATGTCCCGAGAGCCAGCAGAGTGCCTCCGTACACAGGTGTCCCCAGCGCCAGTGGAGTGCCTCCTTACACAGGTGTCCCCAGCGCCAGTGGAGTGCCTCCTTACACAGGTTTCCTCAGCACCAGTGGAGTGTCTCCTTACACAGGTGTCCCCGGGGCCAGCAGAGTGCCTCCTTACACAGGTGTCCCCAGCGCCAGTGGAGTGCCTCCTTACACAGATGTCCCGAGCGCCAGCGGCGTGCCTCCTTACACAGATGTCCCCAGCGCCAGCGGAGTGCCTCCTTACACAGGTGTCCCCAGCACCAGCAGAGTGTCTCTCCTTACTTTATAGGAGAGAGGTGATGTGAGGGGGCAGTGAGAGATGCTTCCCACCACACCACCGACAATGCAGAGGCCAGGCGGAAGAACAGTGATGCGGGGCGGGCAGAGAGATGATGTCATCTCTGCTCGCCCGCCCCGCTCATTCATGGCTCTCTAAAGCCGCCAGTGCGCAGCTCTGTGAAGCCACCCACTCACGGCTCTATCAAGCTGCTTGCCCACGGCTCTGTCATGTCGCCCGGTGGCGACTTGACAGAGCCGTGGGTCTGCTTTTAGGGACCCCTAGGGACACTTGGGGCTGCAGCCAAAACATTCAGGGTGCAGCCCTGGTAGCCACCCCCCGGCGATGGCCCTGCCCACCACTGTTTCACATTAATATATAATTTCATTTTATGTACTTTAGTTTGGAGCTATTGTTAGTATAGTCACTTGAGATGTAATCATTTCACATATTTGTATTATGTTATGCAATAGTAGAAGGTTTCACTACTATTTATATATTTAAAGGAAAGGTAGCGCTACACTTCTATTTTTTATTTTTTGTTTAGTAGATTTGGAAACACATACCTGGACATACCTGGACTGAGTTGTAAGTTGAATAGGAAAATTTAAAAGCCATATTAGTGGACTTAATAAAATATAGTCACAACCTTTGGCCTTCTACTGCCTGTAGGAGGATAATGACGTACACAAACTTTCTTTGAGACTTTATATATACCTCCAAAATTAACTATACCTTACTTAAAAACATTAAACTTTTATTGTATTCAAAAAGTATAAAATCATAATAAATCCATATATCACAAAATACAGGGTGCGCCATTTATATGGATACACCTTAATAAAATGGGAATGGTTGGTGATATTAACTTCCTGTTTGTGGCACATTAGTATATGTGAGGGGGGTAACTTTTCAAGATGGGTAGTGACCATGGTGGCCATTTTGAAGTCGGCCATTTTGAATCCAACTTTTGTTTTTTCAAATTGGTTTTAACATAACTTTATTCTTTCATGAGTTATTTACAAGTTTCTGACCACGTATAAAATGTGTTCAATGTGCTGCCCATTGTGTTGGATTGTCAATGCAACCCTCTTTGATAGCAACACCGCAGGAGAAATGCTAGCACAGGCTTCCAGTATCCATAGTTTCAGGTGCTGCACATCTCGTATCTTCACAGCATATGTTTTTTATGGTTTTTATGGTCACTAAAAACCAATACCGGGTGAGCTGCTCCTTCCAGGAGGTACCACCATTCCTCCAAAGCTGACTTGATGGCCAGCAATTCCCTATCACCGACATCATAGTTCCAGCAAGATGGTGCACCACCACATTATGGGTGTCAGGTCCGAGCATTCCTAGATGAACAGTTTCCTGGAAAGTGGATTGGTCGTCGTGGGCCAGTTGAATGGCCCCCAAGGTCTCCCGATCTGACCCCCTTAGACTTTTATCTTTGGGGTCATCTGAAGGCAATTGTCTATGCTGTGAAGATACGAGATGCAAAGGTATCACATTGGGAAATATAAAAGAGCGAAGGTTAAAACTGGGTGGCTAAACCATAGCATAAAAATTCTTATTAGAGAGAAAAAAGTGCCCTTTAAAAACTATAAAGTGGAGGGGGCATTGTCAGCATTCCAACACTATAAGGAATGCAATAAGAAGTGTAAGAACGCAATCAGGGTGGCTAAAAAAGAGAGACATATAGCAGAGGAGTGTAAAAAAAAAATCCCCAGGAATTCTTCAGATATATTAACAGTAAAAAGTGAAATCAGAGCACATTGCCCACATAAAAGATGATGATGGGAGGATGGTTACAGATGACACAGAGAAGGCAACTGTAGTAAATGCTTTCTTCTCCTCAGTTCTTACACAGGAAAAGGAGGGGTGTATTCACCATGACAGTATTGTTAGTAACACATCACAGGGTGTACCCTTGTGGCTAACAGAGGCCAGAATCAAGGAATGACTACATAAGCTTAACACAAATAAATCACCAGGACCAGATGGCTTACACCTGAGAGTCCTCAAAGAACTCAGTCACGGTTACAGCTAGACCATTGTTCCTAATCTTTACGGACAGCATACTGGCAGGAGTTGTACCAGCTGATTGGAGAAAAGCCAATGTGGTACATTATTCAAAAAAGGGCATAGACATATTCTGGGGGAACTACAGGCCTGTCAGCCTAAAATCAATGTAAAAGGAAGAAGGGCGCCAGGTCAGTAAGAGTTAAAAACACAAAAACCTTTTTATTGTAGTAACTCACATGGGAGTATCTTGTCAGCAGCATGTCAGGACAGCAGTAACATCACACCAGATAGGAAGCAGGCCTGGAGGATCCCCACGGGGCATGCAATATGCATGATCACCCGGGTGCAGATGGAGAAGGACAACCCGCTGGGAAGCTGGGCCAGCAGATGGAATTGGCTCCTGAGGTTGGAAAGAGAGAAGGAACCGTACCCGGAAGTCTCACAGTGGTGTGCGGACCAGCCGCAACCTCTGGTTGGCGATCGCTCCACAGGTGTATAGTCACGTGACAGGCTATGGCAAGAAGAGAGGAACAAGAATGGCTTTGCACAGCAGAGTGATGCTAGACTGCATCACTCTGCTGTGCGAAGCTGTGCGAAGCTGTCCTTGTTCCTTCAATCTCAGGGAGTGTAAGAGGACAAGGGGCCACACAATGAGATTGGAGGAGAAGAGGTTTAATCTTAAGTAGCACAGGGGGTTTTTCACTGTCAGGGTGGTAAGAATGTGGAACTCTCTTCCACAAGTAGTGGTGTCAGCGGGGAGTATTGATATTTATAAAAGACTCTTGGACTTGCATCTTAAAGAGCACAATATACAGGGATATGGGAACTGTTTATCTACACTGATATACGTACACCCACACAGGTTGAACTGAATGGACTGTTGTCTTTATTCAACCTTACCTAGTAAGTAACTATGTAACTCTGTAATATAGTAAGTTAAACCCAGCAGTGTGCTCTGGTCCCTGTCCCTAAAGGAGTGTACAGTCTAGCAATCATGCAGACACCTGTATGCACACTAGAGAGTACATTTCCAGTATCTGTACTGCAGAAGGAAACTGGAGTACCCGGACACATCTCATGGAAACATTAGAAGAATGTACAGTATCTCACAAAAGTGAGTACACCCCTCACAATTTTGTAAATATTTTATTCTATCTTTTCATGTGACAACACTGAAGAAATGACACTTTGTTACAATGTAAAGTAGTGAGTGTACAGCTTGTATAACAGTGTAAATTTGCTGTTCCCTCAAAATAACTTATAACATAGCCATTAATGTCTGAACCACTGGCAAAAAAAGTTAGTAAACCCCTAAGTTAAAATGTCCAAATTGGGCCCAATTAGCCATTTTCCCTTCCCGGTGTCATGTGATTCGTTAGTGTTATAAGGTCTGAGGTGTGAATGGGGAACAGGTGTGTTAAAGTTGGTGTTATCATTCTCTTATACTGGTCGCTGGAAGTTCAACATGGCACCTCATGGCAAAGAACTCTGAGGATCTGAAAAAATAATTGTTGCTCTACATAAAGATGGCCTAGGCTAAAAGTAGATTGCCAATACCCTGAAACTGAGTTGCAGCACGGTAGCCAAGGCCATACAGCGGTTTAACAGGACAGGCCTCGCCATGGTCGACCAAAGAGATTGAGAGCATGTGCTTAGCATCATATCCAGAGGTTGTCATTGGGAAATAGATGTATGAGTGCTGCCAGCATTGCTGCAGAGGTTGAAGGGATGGGGTGTCAGCCTGGCAGTGCTCAGACCATATGCCGCACACTGTATCAAATTGGTCTGCATGGCTGTCGTCCCAAAAGGAAGCCTCTTCTAAAGATGATGCACAAGAAAGCCTGCAGTTTACTGAAGGCAAGCAGACTAAGGACATGGATTACTGGAACCATGTCCTGTGGTCTGATGAGACCAAGATAAACTTATTTGGTTTAGATGGTGTCAAGCGTGTGTGGCGGCAACCAGGTGAGGAGTACAAAGACAAGTATGTCTTACCTACAGTCAAGCATGGTGGTGGGAGTGTCATGGTCTGGGGCTGCATGAGTGCTGCAGGCACTGGGGAGCTACAGTTCCTTGAAGGAACCGTGAATGCCAACATGTACTGTGACATACTGAAGCAGAGCATGATCCCCTCCCTTCAGAGACTGGGCCACAGGGCAGAATTCCAACATGATAATGATCCCAAACACATCTCCAAGATGACCACTGCCTTGCTAAAGAAGCTGAGGGTAAAGGTGATGGACTGGCCAATCATGTCTCCAGACCTAAACCCTATTGAGCATCTGTGGGGCATCCTCAAACAGAAGGTGGAGGAGCAAAAGGTCTCTAACATCCACCAGCTCCATGATGTCATTATGGAGGAGTGGAAGAGGACTCCAGTGAAAACCTGTGAAGCTCTGGTGAACTCCATGCCCAAGAGGGGTTAAGGCAATGCTGGAAAATAATGGTGGCCACACAAAATATTGACACTTTGGGCCCAATTTGGACATTTTCACTTAGGGGTGTACTCACTTTTGTTGCCAGCGGCTTAGACATTAATGACTGTGTGTTGAGTTATTTTGAGGGGACAGCAAATTTATACAATCTGTACACTCACTATATTGTAGCAAAGTGTCATTTCTTCAGTGTTGTCACATCAAAAGATATAATAAAATATTGACAAAAATGAATGAGTGTGTGGAAGGTCATATCCACATTAGGGAGAATCAGGAGAAAAGTATAGGAATGGTATGAAGTAAGAAAGCCTATATAGGCTATATGGAAGATGTGAATAATATTTAAAAGAGATAAAATATCAAACACATAAAGTTAATAGGATGGAACTTTAGAAATTATATAGGGATAAGAGGCACCCCTATTTGGTAGATCGATCCCTTGAAGTTAATAAAGATTGTTAAGAATAACCTACCCCCTGATGTGAAAAGATATGACAATTTTGTATTTTATGTTATGTGAAAAAATGTGAGAAAATAATAATAATAAAGAAAAGATTGAAACAAAAAAATATTGACAAAAATGTGAGGGGTGTACTCACTTTTGTGAGATACTGTATATATTTAAAGCAGTGTTATGGGTGGAAAATCATCCAAGGACATCGGTACTGCAGAACCTCAGTGCTAACCACCAAGCCACCATATTCATTCTTGTAGGTTATTGAGTGATTACACTCTACACTCTACTCTATATAACTACAGAATACTCTAAGCTTATTTAAAAAAAAAAAAAAACAGAATTCCCATGTTTTACTAATTGCCCTCAATCTATGCCAGAATGAAAGTATTTAAAGCACATAACCAAAAAGACAGATAGAGATCCCCCACAAAATTATATATATATATATATATATATATATATATATATATATATAGATCCATATATATATATATATATATATATATTTATTTATTTTATTTTTTTGGGGGGGGGTTGTGACTATTACATTATTAACCACTGCAGCCCCGGAAGGATTTCCCCCTTTAGGACTAGAGCCCTTTTTGCGATTCGGCACTGTGTCGCTTTAACTGAAAATTGCGCAGTCATGCGACGTTGTACCCAAACAAAATTTGCATCCTTTTTTTCCCACAAATAGAGCTTTCTTTTGGTGGTATTTGATCACCGCTGCGTCATTTCTGGTCGCCGCTATAAACAAAAGAAGAACGACAATTTTGCAAAAAAAAACAAATTTCTTACTTTTTGCTAAAATAAAATCCCAAAAAAAATATAAAAAAACATTTTTTTTCATCGGTTTTGGCCGATTTATATTCTTCCTCATATTTGTGATAAAAAAAATCGCAATCGCCGGTTATTGATTGGTTTGCGCAAAAGTGGTCGCGTTTACGGATGATGAGAATTCATTTCTGGGGGTTTTATTTTTTATTTATTTTTTACTAGTAATGGCGGCAATCTGCGATTTTTAGCGGTACTGCGATATTAGGGCGGACATGTCGGAACATTTTGACACTTTTTTGGGACCATTGGCATTTATACAGCGATCAGTGCTATAAAAATGCACTGATTACTGTGTAAATGCCATTGGCAGTGAAGGGGTTAACCTGCAGGGGGCGCTCTAAGGGTTAACTGTGTTCCCTGGATGTGTTCTTACTGTATGGGGGTTGCCCTAACAGGGGAAGGGAAGTGATCACAGCTTCCATGTAAAGGAAGGCTGTGATCACAGTCCTTCCCCCCCTCACAGAACGGAGGTCCGTGTTTACTTACACGGACCTCCGTTCTTTCACTCCGGGGGGGGGGGCATAGCGGGTAGCCGGCGGAGATCGAATCCACCCCACCGGCTCCCTGGCCTTCCCCGGACACAGTGAGCGTGCGGGTGCGCCTCCGGCGGCACACGCGCACTCACTGTGCGCGATCTGGCAGCCGCCGTCATATGACGGCGTTTTGCCTACAAGAGCCACTCTGTCGCCGTCAAATGCCGATCAGTGGTCGGCAAGCGGTTAAAACACAGAAGTATATGAAATAAAACTTTGTTAAGCCTGTTTCACACCTATGCAGGTTGCATTTTGCATTTTGCAGGTGCATTTTGCGTTTTTCAATACACATTTTTATCCATGGAAGTTTGTGGAACCAAAAACCAGAAAAAAGTCCCTGGTCCTTTCCATAAAATGCATAGATGTGAATGTGACCCATAGGAACCCATGCTATATGGACTGTAGTGTATTGCTGCAAAACTGAAAACTCACTAACATATGCATAGGTGTAATGCAGGCCTTCATCAAGATACAAATAACTGGAAAGTAGCAGTTACTGCCATTAGCAGCAGTAAAGTGCTTAGGAAGTGTCTCAATATACTTCTTTTAACATATTCTCCCTACTTTGAGTTTCCATATGACAGAATCTTATTTGGGAGTCATTATTTCTTGGATAGATGGGGACTTTGCATTCTGTACATGACTTTTTGCAGTCCTCAGCTATTTAAGTTCCTTGGAGAGCTGAATGCGGTATTACACATTAACAAATGTGCCCAATGTATACTTGTGTTTTCTCTTCTTTTCAAAATTCTTATTATAAACTGTTCCTTATTTTTGCCAGTGCATAATTAATGATAATAATTAATTTTTACAAAAAGTTGTCAATTTATATGATATTTCTAACGCATAGCATGTACATAGCAAAAATTACCTCCCAAAATACATTCTGCTACTTGTCCTGAATATTGTGATACCACATGTATGAGACTTTTACACAGCATGGTCACATAGAGAAGTCCAACATTGAAGTAGTACCTTCAGACGTTCTAGGAGAATAAATTACACATCTAATTTCATTCCTACAATGGAATTACCCACAAAATGACCCCATTTTGGAAAGCAATCACCCCAATGTATATTTTATGAGGCATGGGCTGCAGATAGGTACTTGGGGACTCTGATGGGCTGCAGATAGGTACTCGGGTACTCTTATGGGCTGCAGATAGATACTCTGGTAATCTGATGGGCTGGAGACAGGTACTTGGGTACTCTGATGGGCTGCAGATAGGTACTCAGGTACTCCAATGGGCTGCAGATAGGTACTCGGGTACACAGATGGGTTGGTGACAGGTACTCGGGTACTCAGATGGGCTGGTGACAGGTACTCGGATGGGTTGGTGACAGGTACTCGGTTACTCAGATGGGCTGGTGACAGGTACTCGGATACTCGGGTACTCTGATGGGTTGGTGACAGGTACTCGGGTACTCAGATGGGCTGGTAACAAGTACTCAGGTACTCAGATGGGCTGGTGACAGGTACTCGGGTACTCAGATGGGCTGGTGACAGGTACTCGGGTACTCTGATGGGCTGGGACAGGTACTCGGGTACTTTGATGGGCAGGTAACAGCTACTCAGGTACTTTGATGGGCAGGTTGACTGGTACTATGATGGGCTGTGACAGGTACTTTGATGGGGTGGTGACAGGTACTTTGATGGGGTGGTGACAGTTCCTCTTTATTACTGGGGGGGGTCAGTGTGCTTGGTGTGTACTCTGTAACGATCGGTGTGTGAGGAGGAGAACCCGGTAACAGCTCATTACCGCAATTTGTTTACATCATGTGACCGGCTGGGATTGGACACAGCTGGTCATGTGGTAAAGAGCCAATTTCATTGGCTCTTTACCCTGATTGGGGCTGGGCTTTGTCCGAGTGACAAGCCTCAACCCTGATTGCCTCACTGCGCGTCCCCGGGGGCATGCACGAGTGGCGTGAACGCGGATCCCATAAATGACCGGCTGTGATTGGACACAGTTGGTCACGTTGTAAAGAGCCAATTTTATTGGTTCTTTCCCCGATCAGGGATGGGCTGAGTCCCAAGGGACACACAGTAGCGGCGAAATACCGAGGATGTCATATAACGTCCTCCCTGGATGGGAGATCCCATCTGTGGACATCATATTACTATAGCCCGGTATTGAAGGGGTTAATAATCACTATTAAAAAAATATGATTAGAAGGGGAATCAGGGGTGTAACAACCTAAGGTTCTTTTCTTGTTTAATATTTTATTGAAGCTTTACAGAGATTACAGTAATAAAATGAACTTTATCAGGTATACAGAAGGTTCTCTTAAAGCGTTTTGTTATGAGGTACGAATGACAAGGCAAAAATAACCAACATATGCAATCAATGTGAGCAAATCCAGATAGTAAGCGTAAGGTATGGTGCATTATCGAACATCCCCAGGCACCCCATCTGGGAGCAATCTGTGCCGTGGGGGGAGACAACATGACCAACTATTAAGGTATTCAAAAAGGTGCGAAAGAGTAGAACAATAGATTCCAGAGTAAATGCACACATTGTAACTTATGAGTAGAGTTGAGCGAACTTCTAGAAGTCCGGGTTCTGCTGGTTCTGCAGAACTTCGGGACAAAGTCCGGGTCCGGGTCCGGACAGAACCCGAACTTTGTCCCGAACCCCGAACCCCATTGAAATCAATGGAGACCCGGACTTTTAGGTACAAAAAGTGTTGTAAAATAGTCCTGGAAGGTCCTAGAGGTCTGCAAAAGGAAGGAAATGTGGGTAAGGGTGGGACAAGTGACCTACAAAGAAATGGGGACAGGAAAATAACTTTAAATATTTTTAAAAAAATAAAAACTTAAAAAATGCAAAAATGGAGATCATCTTCAAAATGGGTCTGAAAAGTATAAATTAACATTAGAGGCCATAGAACTGTTCTAAAATCATCTTCAAACTGTGTCAAAAAAGTATAAATAAGTCGGGAGTACCCATATCA